>SNVD02007182.1:0-281642 GCA_013180625.2 Boswellia sacra | reverse complement strand
TCCGAACACTTACAGATCACAAAATAGCTATTGAGTGGACAATTGTTGACATCCAAGGCCCATCCATATGCATTGACCGTATCTTGTTAGAAGAGGGATCCAAGCCCATTAGAGAAGCACAACGGAAATTTGATCCTCCCATGATGGAACCAACGTCGGGCTGAGGACGTTAAACCAAGCGCTTATTGGGAGGCAACCCAATGTTTTTTGCAAAATAAATTAAAAAAAAGAAAAGAAAAATAAAATAAGGTAATAATGATCGATTTTTGTGTCTCGAGGAGATTCCGTTCGTAGGCCATCAAATTGATCAGGTTTTATCTCTCTTTGACATATGTCTTATTTGTTTTTATTTGTTTTTACTTGTTTTTGGCTTTTGTTTGTTATTGTGTTGTTATCTCTTTTATGTGCCTTTAGTTTCGTTTCTGCTCTTTTCTTTTCCTTTCTTTTGTTTAATTTGATTACTCTGTGCTTTGAGCTCATTTGTGCAGCAGCTTGTGGAAACATCCAAACGGAAGTTGAAGTCATTCGCCAAAGTTTTGAAACGTGCATATCTTGGAGAAAAACAAACCCGATCGCATTATCGGTAATATCTCTTCTTTTCTCCTCTTCAATGGATGTCGATATCTTTCTGTCGAACCTTCGTAAATATTTCCCTTCACTTCCTCAAAATGCTGTGTTTAAAATTTATAAAGTACGATGACTAGACTTTGGACATTGATGCTCTTAAATGTGCCTGCTGATATCCGATGGCTTATCGAAGCCAAGGTGAGATTCTCCGGTGAGCCGGACATTAATCTCGCAAAATACATGCCTGGTCTAGGAAAGAGCTACTACGCCAAGAGGCGAAGAGCGAAAAGGTTACAAGTATGTTATAAATGTGCTAGATGGAATTGTAACCAGACTTGTCGTTCATTCGGTTTTGCGTCCAGGAATAGAGAAGATAAACTTTCATTTATTAAGAATGTTTTGAGTAATGAGTCGCTTGATAATGTTTTGTTAACTCTCGAGTCACATTCTTGTGGACTTGTTCAGCGTGAATTGCTTAATCTATAGACACAATTTCGTGATGAATTGCAGTGTTATAGTCTAGGGAATCTGACTAAAAACGACCCTGTTTGCCAGTTTATAAGAAAACTGGATGGGAAGCAAATCCCCGACTCATAGAAGGCATTTCAGCCGTTACTGGACGTAAAACCAGAGGAAGATGTGAGCCACAATCACAACTACTTGTATATTTGAATGTGTATTTTTGTTGTCGAATTTTATTTCTTTCTTGTTTCGTTTGATCTGATTATCAATGTTGTTTTTGTGTTGTTGTTGTTTGTTGATTTTGTTTGTTTTAATTTCAAGTTTTCTTTTTTGACAAACCATATGACTACCCTATGGCATAAGTACACGTGGGAGACAAGTGTGGAGGTTTTGTCAACCTCCACCGAAAGTGTATCTCAATTTTTTATGCTTCACGTGGGAGACAAGTGTGGGGTTTTGTCAACCCCCGCCGAAAGTGTATCTCCATTTTCCATGCTTCACGTGGGAGACAAGTTTGTAGGTTTTGTCAAACCTCGCCGAAAGCATATCTCATTTTTTCAAATCTTGGGGCGATAAATCTGCATCGAGCAACCCCCACCGAAAGTATGTCCCCATGTGTCAAAATTTGAGAGTTTTATGGGTGTATATATATACATTCTGCATATTTTCATATGTCATTCCATAACCTGTCTTGCAATTGAAAAGCATAATATCTAACGTGTCTTACACAAGATTATAGCACTTGTAGAAATGGAGAAAACACCAATTCGGCGATTCCGCAATATATGCGTATTTTGCGGATCGTAATTTGGTAAAGATGGAGAGTTTACCACAGCAGCTCTTGATCTTGGTAGGACATTAGCTGCGAGGGGTATTAATTTGATTTATGGAGGGGGTAGTCTTGGGTTAATGGGGTGTGTGTCAACAGCTGTATCCCTAGGAGGGAGCAAAGTTATCGGCATTATCCCTAAACCATTAGCTGTACGAGATATCGTAGGCACCACAATCGGGGACGAGTTACAGGTCTCTAGTATGCATGAGCGTATTGCACATATGGTTGTTAAGTCCGATGCATTTATAGCTTTGCCGGGTGGTTCTGGTACATTAGAGGAGATATTTCAAATCACCTCTTGGGCACAGCTAAACATCCATCGGAAACCCATTGGTTTGTTAAATGTTAATAATTTTTTTGATGGTTTGTTGTGCTTTCTTGATCAAGCTGTAGATAAAAATTTCATCTCACCGTCAGCAAGGCAAATGCTGGTTACAGCTTCAACTGCAGGAGAGTTAATTGACAAACTACAAGAATTCGTCTATTCACCTGATCCAACAATGGCTCGGATAAATTGGTTTGGAGAAGGCAACAAAAGGCGTCAACTGGATTTAACCCTCCATCTGTAATCTCTATTTGCTGGTTTGCTTCGTTTTCATTTGCTTTCTTTTTATTGTGTTTATTTGAGTTTTTTTCAGGTTATTTCGTTCGTCCCAGGTAATATTTTTTAATCTCAGTTTTTAGAGTGGTGGCTTAAAAAGTTCAAGTTCTCTTGAAACGCATTCTGGATCTCTTCAATCCATAATGGCTGAATAGGAGGCTAACTTCTAAACTTTGTAGACCCATTCTAACTAACTTGTTTTTGTTTGCTGACTTGTTGAACTTTGTTATTTTATGAGTGAGTTTAGTTTTGCGTATTTAGAGTTGTTATGTGTTTTTATCTTTATCAGTTTTGATTTAAAAAAAAAAAAACAATTGTGGAAAAACCTGAGAATGGCAGAATATGGGGTTTTTTTAACTCTTGAAACGCATTCTCTCTCAATAAATCTGTAGTTTGTTTATTTCATGTTGTTTGAAGTGTCTTGTTTCTTGTTTTGTTCCTTCATAATAAAGGTATATAGGCTGGAAACCTAAAGTCTGCGGGCTACTGGTCCTAAGGATTGTTGAAATATACAATCTTGACTCAGGTGTAACAACGCCACGTACCTCTTTTCTTGCATTTTGTGGGTCGATGATAAGATAATGATTGAATTAAGAATAACTCTTGGGAAATGATAAATGATGCATGGATCTGTGTGCTTGAAATGTTTATTGGTTTTCGCTTTGCTTTTGATTCCTTGCGCAACATTGAGCACTGCGCTATTATCACTGAGTTATTTGTTCACTTAGAGAAAGTTTATGTAATTTAAATGTTTCTTCAGATTTCAATGAATTCTAGAACTTTTTTGATGGTCACTCAAGGCGAAATCCTAGACTGTGCAACATTGGGGAAATGATTTAGGCCATCTTTGGACCGTTTGAGCCTTAAGAGCCAACCTTTATTAAAATTGATCCCTAGTTACCCCTTTGAGCCTCTGTAAACCTTTTTCTTTGTTAACTCACTAAAAGATTTCCTAATCTCAATTGAATTTGTTCCAAACAGTTTATCCCTTACCTATGAGCATGTAAATCATTTGCAATTACATTTTGAGCTATGTTCTGGTTTTGGGAAGTTAGAGGAGGTTGGATTATGCCATGAGCAATGCAAGTGAGTTTTATTATGTTTGTAAAAAAAAAAAAAAAGAGAAAAAAAATCTGTACTTATCTTCCACGTACTTAAACATTGAGGACAATGCATTGTTTAAGTGTGGGGGAGTGGAATTGTAGTTAAAAAAAAAAGAAAAAAAAGAGTTCTATATCCTTGGGCGTTCTTAAAAAGAATGAAACAACAAAGTATGAGGGTGTAGTTTCTTTTGCTTTCTAAAAAAAAAAAAGAAAAAAAGAAAAAAAAGAGAGTTCGAGTGTTCTGAATAAGTTTGGGAGAGTCATTTGATGAATAAGAATGAAATTTTTTATGTCATGGGCTTGAGCTCCACATAATATTGAATGATTTTATGTGTTTGTGGGTGATTTGAGCCTAATTATTATCCTTTATCATACCTTCACCCAAGCCAAACGTTACAAGCTTAATAAAATCCTACTTGATCCTTGGTGTTGTGCATGTCTACATTAGTGGAGAGTGAATTGAAAAGCAAGCCTATGGAGTTCATTTATACACACATCTTCAATATTAAATATGATTCATTTTTATGCATAAACTCATCTGGGTTACAATTGATTAGGTGAGAATGGCTCTACACACACACACTTGAGGAATTGAAGTGAAGCGAAACTAATTTTTGAGATAAAATTCTTGATCAAGTGCATTATTTTGAAGTATTCCCTGGGTTATAATTAAGTACAATCTTTGAGGCCTATTTGCAAGTTGAAGCATTGGTGTGTTTTAATTTTCTCTGATTCTGTTTCGGTTTAGTTTTGTTTCGTATCATTTTAGTTGCTCGAGGACTTGCAAAGTCTAAGTGTGGGGGAATTTGGTAGGTGTCTATTTATGTATTACTTTTATATCAATTCGTCCATGTTTCTTTGCTATATTCCTTGGTATTTTTATGTTTTTGTGTGGTTTTGATGTTTGTAGGAGTTTTGGAGCAACTTGCACAAAAATGGAGTAAAACCCTTCATTTTCACCTCTGCTAGTCAGTGATCTTCTCGGATTTAATTGTATTGATATACAATGAGCCCGATGACATGTTATATACCGTTGGAAAGCTCTCGAAGTCTATTTTCTGGAGAAATTTACGGTTTATAAATCCATTCAGTGTACCAAAAGTTGTAATCAAAACAGTGTGAGATGTATATAAATATAATTCCACAAGCCACTGTAGCATGTATAATACGGGGCACTGTAGCAAGTCACTGTAGCAGAGTATTTAAACACATTTTAGGGTTTTATTTTCATAACTTTAAGAGGGGAAAACGTGGGAGGAGGCTGCATTTCTGGATTTCTCTCATCCCTTGGAGTTCTTGAAGGAGAAAGAAGATTTTGAAAGAGGAGGAACTACAATTCCAAGAAGATTCATCTACAAAGAAGATTTTCAAAGAATTTGCTAAGTTCTTTCTTTCCTTTTCAATTCTGGAATTTCTCTGTATTGTATTTGTTATTCTGATTGAATATGTGTAACTAAATCTGAATTGGTTGAGGGTGATTTCAAAGCCCTTGATATGGATTTTGTGAGTTGATTGTGTAAGAAATTGTTATCCAATTCTCTAATTGAAGTTGCTTGTATTTTCCCATATCTAATGCTTATGATTGCTTACTGATTGTATTTGGAATGGCCAACTGAATATAATCTGTTGTTGTCTATTGCTAGATTAGAAATCTTGATCCGTAATTGTCATGAATTTCCAATCATTAGTAGCAAAATTGTGATCAGAGATTGCAATTGGAAAATACAACCTAGGTTAAATAATCCGAACTTGTGTGATTATTGCTTAGATCAACCTATCTTTCTCATCGTAATGCTTCCATTGAATTAAACTCAGAGAGCTTGTTCTAGGTTGTTTAATGGATAGAGATTAAATAAAGAGCTTGTTTTATTTAACAACAAAGTAAGGAAAGATTGGGATAACAGAGCTTGTTGTTATCTACGGTTGATAACTTCAATGCTGTAATTGGATTACAATTCTATGTTAATTCACAAATTCATATCTTGTGGCAGAGAAAGAACCCTTAACCAAGTGTCTCTCACTGAATTTTCAATTCATTTAATATTGTGTTGTGTTTATTCTTTATTTGCCTTCGTATTCAGTTTAATTAATCATTCAACAAAACCCCCCATATTTAGTTTATTGTTGCTGAAAAATAACAAATTTAATTAGAATCAATCCTCGTAGGAACGATATCTCACTCATCACTTTATTACTTGTGCGACTAGTATACTTGCTAGTTTCGAACGCATCAGCCATACTTTTATTTTCTAGTCAAAAACATGTGCCATATTAAGATATTTTAGAAACTCTTGACCCTGCAAAGTTATGTAGTTCAAGTATGAATTTCATTGATATATACCTAAGGCTTTGGGAAAGTCTTGCTATCAAGCTATTGATAAAGAGTGGCTGCATTCGTTTTAGAATATGTGAAGGCAGATTTGCATTGCTAATTTGAGAGGTCTATGTCAAAGCTTGTTTAAAACATATTTCTTTGTTTATATACTTGTTGTGCTCTTACGAATTTAAATGAATGCTTGATTCTTATTTAATATTGAAATTTGTCTATTAGCCTATATTTTATACATAGACATCGAGAAGTTTCTAACTCTCCCTTGACTCTCTTCATTAGATCTTTTGTTTCATGACAATAATTTTTGCTTTTTGTTAGTTGTGTTTGTCTCTACTTAAAAGCCTTTATATTTAAATGGACTGCCCTTCACATTGTGGAAATTTGCATGGTCACTTTATAAGCTCTAGTACCAATTGTTGAACCTACAACACGAGAATAACACAGCTCTAATTCATATTATAAGCACAATTTAATTTATATTACAAACACATTTTGTACTTAGAAAGTAATGAGAGAAGTTATACAAGGAGACATTAAAGACCAAGCTCACACTTAACACTTGTGTATAAGCACAACACTTAAAAAACTCTCACAAAACACTTACTTTAATTACAAATCACGTCACTTAGAATCCACTTCCTAACTCTCATTTTTCTCTCTAATCATTGCACATGCAAATACACCATTCTTGTCTCGTGCCACTCACTAATTATATACCTGTATATGGATGTACGTGATATATGCAATTATAGTTGATCAGTTCTAATTAGAAGTGTTAATTTTGTGATATCTAATTTGTTTGTGAGATATATGCAATTTAATTTCTTTGCCTCTCACATACGTGATGCTTGCTTTTACTAACTTTACTAATTTTAACATGACTTCTCTCAAATACATGCAATTATAGTTGATGAGTTTTGATTAGAAGTGTTAAACAAGAGCTAAATTTCAGTTTCCAAATGGGTGATATATATAAAATTAAAAATGGTTTTGTATACTCAAAGATACGACATAAAAAAGGTTTAGAATTTAATGTGTGAGTAGTGAGTGATATGTATAAAAATTTAAATTATTTAATGCCTTCACCAGTTTTTTTTTTTTTAAAATGAGCTTCCTTATTCCAAGGATATATATTAAGGCAGACTATTGATTATTTAATTTTTAACCTGTGTTCTTGGCTATGATATGTTCTCTCAAGCTGATTTTATGGTATTGTGTTGTGAACAAGTTGCAGAGTATGAAGAAAAGAGGGAGATTGTAGGGGTGATAAGGGCATGTATAAAGACAGTGAATAAAGGAGCTTCAAGTTATGTAAAATTGGCTTATCTTCTAAGGTCAAGTGTCTCCTCATTACACAGGTTTGTTTTTATTGCTTTTGTCCTTTCTTATTTATTACATATACATGATATTCCGATTGCCTCTTCTTGGTTTCTGCCATCAATGATTTGTTGTTGAACTAGTTTTCTGCATTAATTTTCTCTCATTATTTCAGCATCCATCCATAATGCACATGATTTGTAATTGACAAACTTCACCGTGCATGGCAATAATTATCACTTGATAGCAGATAAAGAGACTGCATTAAATATCATGTGTGTGCTTTGCTAGCTTTTGTTTTGGTTCTAATCCTAATTCAATGTCTACTCTCCACAAAATGAACAATTAGATTCCATGAAAAAGAGAACGAATTGTTCCTCGTATAAAGGCAAATAGGGGAAGCAAACTTGCACTGCAGTTGAGAGATGCTAAATTTATGGAAGGATATTTTAGACTTTCATGTTGAGATGGTTTTGCTTTTGCATTACAGCGTTCTATAACTTAAATTTAATGTAAAATTTTGACACCAATTGATAATGTTCATTTTATCAGAGCAACATGAGCAGCAAAAGCAGAGCAGTCATGGCAAGATCCAAAATTTAGAGAATTATGACCCAACCATTGTAACAAATCTTCTTCTATCCCTTCTTCACACAAAATTTGCAGCATTTTTTCATTTTTCCTCTCTTTAATTCTCATTTCTTTTGTTCAATTTTCCTTTTATGGTTGTAGAACTTGATCTTCTGGTTTCTCCAAAGTGTAAGTGCCCGATTTCCTACTTCTCATCTTGCTTCTTTTCCTTTAATTATTGTTTTTGTTATATGCCTGGCTTGGCTTGCTTATTAGTTCTAACTTGTTATAGAAAGCTCCTATTTAGATTTGGCTGTTTGAGCAGACCATCATCTACCACACGCCAAACTGTTGCTACTATTCGGTAAAAGGTATATGCAAACTAACGGATTTGGTACTAATTAATTTTTGTTTACCCTTTTAATGTGATTATCAGACTAGCCATGTAGATAGATTTGAGATTTTCCTTATGAAATATAATTTCTTCTTATAGATACACCTCTTTGAAAACATTAAGTGACCTATGGAAATAATTAGGGTTGAGAACCTAATTACTGCTGCTAGCCAGCAAATTGTCATTGAGAAACTGGAGGAAATTCACTAGTCGATTCTACGAACCAAATAAGGCATTGCTGTATCTAATATATTGAGTATCATAGGTGAGTTGATGTTTTTTACTGCTCTATTTAGCATTGCTCTTTGTTTTTCTTGTGCTCTAAATGCATATTATGAACTGCCAATGTTTTTCATTCATTAGTTATTATATCCCACACTTCACTCTCACTTGAAACCCTCGCAATTCATAATAAGAATGAGCACAATTCACTTCATTGTCACTATTCTAGTGTCAATTCATTAGATATTTAGTGTTTTAATCTTTCTTTGCTTCAAAAAGAGTTGCAAACCTGAGAAGGGAAGGCCTACAGTAGACAGCAAACCTAAAACTAAACCTACCCAGCCCACCAAAGTAATCCATCTTGTTCTGAACCTAAAATTACTTCTTATGTGTTATAATTAGTGAAATTTTTAGTTGCAATGTGAAATTGTAATTGTTGTGTTACATCTAAAACTTGGAGTTTTGCTTTAACAGAATTTTTTTTTAAATAATATTGTTGGGTATATTCATTGGTGTTGCATATATTGAGTTGTTGCTAGACTTAGGAGTTTTGCTGGGTATTTTGGTGAGAATGGGAGGAGTTTTGCTGGGTATCTTGCTCAGAATGGGAGGAGTTTGCTAAGAATATGGGAGGAGTTTTGTTGGGTTTTTGCTGACAATAGGAGGAGCTCTGCTGCGGATTTTTCTGAGAAAACAGGAGTTTTGCTGGCTTAGCTAGTCAAATATAAAACACTTGCTCTTAGTTACTGAAATTTGTCATGTGAACACCAAATTTCATTTGTTGGCTATCATTTGTTGTTGCTTTTGGATTTGAATTAGAATCACAACTTGTTGTTGATAGTTACTAATGATTTTGCTTATGTATTGGTAATGATATACATGATCTATGTAACTTTTCTCTATTTTGTTATGTGGATGTCATTACTATAAAAAGTTTTTTGACTCAATTGGACGTGCACTTTAATTTTTAATTCTTATTGAATTTGTAAATGAATTTTAGACACAATAATGCGTAAATAAAATAAAAGAAATCATAGTTCTGCATAACTAAATTTAAATATTGTGATAGAAAATACCAATCATAAATTCTGTCACAAACAACATAATTTACCCACAAAAATTAACCACTAATTGTTGTGCCAAAATTTTTCTACCAAAATTAAATAGGAATTAAAAGAATCAATTTTCCTGCCACAATATTCAAATTTAAAAAAATATCAATTTCCTGCCAAAAATTCAAGGAAATTAATTAAAAAATTAATTTCTTAGTTTGATAGACATATGACACGTAAAAACTATCATAAAGTTGATGATAGATTTTTTCTCTATCATGAATGAGTGACAGTGATATAGACGACTAATAGATTTTCTGTCATCCACCCTTGTTTATGACTATTTGTTCCCGTCATCTATTCTCATTTTTCTTGTAGTGATGGGTGGGATAATTCTGCTCGTGAGGTTTCAACTGGCGAGAAGCATAAGCTATAACCCGATCTTGTTGCATTAACACACACCCTAATCCATTCAAGGAGGCATCAGTGAATACTACATAATCAACTCCACGTTGTGGTATCACAAGAATAGGTGTTGAAGTTAATCTTTTCTTCAATTCTTGGAATGCTTGCTCACATGCATAATTCCATTCGAATTTGACTCCTTTCCTTGTTAACCTAGTCATTGGTGCAGCCAATTGAGAAAAATTCTCAACAAAATGCCGATAGTAACCTGCTAGACCCAAGAAACTACATACTTCAAACACATTCTTTGGTTGTTCCCATTTCATAATTGCTTCCATTTTCGATGGATCCACTGAGATTCCTTGTCTTGACACCACATGGCCTAAAAATTTTACTTCTGATAGCCAAAATTCACATTTACTTAGCTTGGCATAAAGACGATGCTCTCTCAACGTTTGAAGTGCTACACGTAGATGTTGCTCATGTTCAACTTCAGATGAAGAATGAATAAGGATATCATCCATAAACACAATTACAAATTGGTCCAATTGAGGTCTGAAAATACGGTTCATCAAATCCATATAGGCAGCAGGGGCATTAGTTAGTCCAAATGGCATGACCAAAAACTCATAATGCCCATAACGGGTATGAAAAGTGATCTTTGGTATGTCTTCTTCCTTTATTCTCAATTGATGATAGCCTGAACGAAGATCTATCTTGGAAAAATAACAAGATCCTCTTAACTGGTCGAACAAATCATCGATCCTAGGTAAAGGATATTTGTTTTTCATTGTAACTCGATTTAACTGCTAATAATCTATACATAAACGTAATGAACCATCTTTCTTCTTCACAAACAATGCTGGTGCACCCCAGGGAGAAGTACTTGGTCGGATGAATCCTTTTTCTAACAATTCTTCTATTTGTAGCTTTAGCTCCCTCAACTCTGCTAGAGCCATTCGATAAGGAGCAACTGATATGGGTGCCACACCTGCATACACCTCGATAGCAAATTCCACTTCTCTAGTTGGAGGTAACCTGGGCAACTCTCCAGGAAAAACATTAGAGAAATCACTTACCACATGAGGAAGTTCAGAAACCCCTTTATTAGTCTGTTCTACTAATATACTTGCTATCATGTTCCTGACCCCCTTTTGGTTTTGCGACCCAAGTAAAGGGTAATGCAAGGATGCCTATTTGTCCCCAAGAAAACTGAAAACGATCCCCTCAAGCGTGTGAATTATCACTTTCTTCTTGTAACAGTCTAATATAACTCGATAAGTTGACAACCAATCCATTCCTAATATGACATCATACTTAGTGAAATCCATAAGTATCAAATAAAATGACAACCTGTGCCCATTGATCTCTAGCACACAAGAACGACATATCCTCCTAACTTCTAAGGTACTGCCCATGGGTGACTCCATGTGTAATACAGAATCCAATAAATCAGACTCTAATCCTAGTGCAGATGCAAAATGAGTAGATATAAAGGAATGAGTAGCTCTAGAATCAAATAAAACACGGGCCCATGCGTTAACAATCAATAATGTACCTCTAACAACCACGTTATCTGTAGGCTCTATCGGCTGAGTCAAAGCAAAAACTCGTCCCTGAGTCATCTGTCCCTGATGTCTATTGCTCTGTGATTGCCTTTGAGGCCTAATGAATTGAGAGAAAGCTGCCTGAGACCTCTGAGATGCCTGATATGACTGAGTATGACGTCCTTGAGACGGTGGTCTAGACTGTGGCTCTAACCCTTATTGAGGAGTCAATTGGGTCTGACTAGTGATACTTTGAGGACCTTTCATCCCTGCTGGACAATCCCGTTGAATGTGACCGTATTGTTCGCATCTATAGCATCTGGGACACTGATGTCGCAAATTACCTGGTTTTCCACACTTATAACAAACTTTTTGACTTTGTGAAGACCCACTTGATATGGAGCTTTGAGATTGCAGTTACTGAGATTGGGAATTAAAGGAAGTTTTACTGGAATGAGTTCTCTGTCTCTTAGATGAACGATCATGCTGTCTCATTCCTTTAGAAGGTAAGCCAATACCCCCAATTCTGTGACTTTGAGAGATCTCCTATTCTACGACTAAGGCAGTCTCCACTATATCAGCATATGTCATCAATCTATATACTGCAACTGAGGGTCTGATATGATCTCTCAATCCCTTTTGAAATCTCAGAGCCTTGCTAGCCTTATCTGCTACCAAACCAAGTAAAAAACGGGATAAGGTAGTATATCGTGCCTCATATTGTTGCACTGTCATATTCCCCTGTGTCAAGTATATGAACTCATTTTCCTTCTGATCACGAAAAACTGTAGGAAAATATTTGTCTAGAAAAGCAGTAGAGAAATCTCTCCAAGTAAGGATATTTCCTTCTCTAATACGCTCAACAAATTTCCACCACTGTAATGCATCTCCTGTCAACAAGTGAGTTGCCACCCTAACCCGTAAATCATCTTCAACTTGCAAAAGGTTAAAGAGGCACTCAACTCGTATAAGTCAGTCTTCTGCAACATTCGGATCGGGCTCCCCATGAAAAATAGGAGGATTGTGACGTTGGACCTCTCTAAGTGCATTCTTCATTCGATTGTCGACACCTGTCACTAATACCGGTTGAGGTGGTGGTGGTGGGTTAGCACGAAGGGTATCTCTAACTGTGTTTGCCATTGTCTCTGCCAATGTATTGGCCACATCTCTCATAATCCTATAAAACTCCGTCCTCTCACCACCCTTAGGTGGATTGGAACTCGAAGCACCCCGCGTACGAGAACTCATTATCTAATTTCATCAATGGCAAAAACATAAGTGGTAGAATTCTATAACATATAGAACATAAACATAACAAACAAATATTCAAGGCACATGCAAGCACACAAGACATAACTCTACCCCTCCCAAACCATCTACATCCTTTTCCCAGGTCCACACTCTGTCACGCCCTAAAATCTCTTATTTAGAGACTTTAAGGGTGATTAATTAAGAAAAATAATAAAAAGACATCATTAATATCTCCTCTTTTTTTTTTCAAGATCATTTTCTAATTCACACATATATTTATACAAATCATATGAATCCATTACAACATCTGGCTATTTGTTCAAAATAACTTTACATACACCGGTGATTAAACTTAGTACATAGGTTGATAATTACATAATAAAATTTCTTATCACGATTTAGTTTAAGTCAAAACATTTTCCAAAACCATCGCATGTATGTAAACGCCCATACTCTTTAGAAAAGCTCTAGAACACCACTAGTATGAATATCTTTTTGTGTATCTGTGGAGGGAGGGGGTGAGCATATAGCCCAGTAGGAAAAATTCTAACATTATACTAAATCACAAGCATTCAAACAGTTACTTAATTACATAGTTACACAACCAATTATAATAAGTCAAACAATCATTCCCATTCACACATCAAGGTATCACTTATTCACTTAACAATCAAAATTTTTCATCTAATGTTTCCCTTAGACCCGTATCCAAACGGCCCATCCAAGGTCTAACATTTCAAATTTATATTCGTGTTCCCTTTGGATCCATATCCAAAATGGCCCATCCAAGTTCCAACACTAAGAATTTCATATCCGTATTCTCCTTAGATCCGTATTCAAAACGGCCATCCAAGGTCCAATGTATACACTTATAAACCTTTCAATATAATTTCTAATTGCATATAAAAAATATTGATACCAATTTCCACACTCCAAGAAATTAATTCTAAGCTTCAACCATATTACTCATTCCATGCCACTACACAATTCAGCTGCGAATCTTTAACTTTGAAATGTGCTATAATTTCCACACTCAACCAATTTAAGTAAGGTCAGTTGAAAATGAAAGATTCAAGTGTCTAGATTCAAAATAAAATGTAATCTTTCTAAAATAAGTCCCAAAACAATACAGTTTTTATGAAAAACCCAGACCTGTCACTAAACTACTTATGAAATTTTCAGGATTTCAAGCTCAAATTAGAAAAGTCACCAAAAAATGTACAAAAATGGTTTTCAGGTTATTCAACTTGGAAATGAAAGTTTGTGGAGTCTATTATAAGCTAAAAATACTAATTTTACAGAATTAACATCTAATGAATACAGATTTGTGAAAATATTTAAGCACCTCAGATGAACAATGCAATTTCCAGATTTCGACTTCCACTTTCAAAAATTCACCAAAATTTCATTTCCTATTCAAATTTAGTGAAACCAATGCTGAATTAAAGCTTGTTATGTCTACTTTTCAAAACAAAAATTGGATTTCTCAAAACTAGTCTCACAAGATACAAATTTGCAAAAATGTTCAGCTCTATCGGATGAACAGTATCATTTCCAGATTTCAACCTCAAATTTAAAAAATTCACCAAAATTTCATTTTAAATCCAAATTTAGTGAAACCAGTGCTAAATTAAAGCTTGACATGTCTACTTTTCAAAACACAAATTGGATTTCTCAAAACTAGTCTCACAAGATACAAATTTGCAAAAATGTTTAGGTCTCTCGGATAAACAGTACCATTTCCAGATTTCAACCTGCAATTTAAAAAATTCTCCAAAATTTCATTTTAAATCCAAATTCATTGAAATCAGTGGCTATTTAAAGCTTCATATGTCTATTTCCCTAAACAAAAGAGAAATGATACAGATCATAGTCCAAAAAAATGCAACAACTCAAAGAACATAGAACAGTCACATGAATTACAACTTCCATCAAAAGCAACATCTCCTTCAATTTATAAGCATATAATTTCACAAGTAATTCATCATCCAAGCAATAAACAATCAATTTAACAATAAATTACATATATTACAACCCATATCAATTAAAAACAAAAAAATAATAAGATTTAAGTATAGTGTTTAAAAATCCCTACTTGGTTTCCAAGCCTATACACCTCTTTGATTTTTCCCTTCTTTTCCTCTCTTTTTCTTCCTTCTCTTTTTCTTCTTTTTCTTCTTCCCTCTCTCTCCCTTTAGCCCGTAAGACTCTCCTCTTCTATAACAAAATAATAGAAAAATAAATGCCTCTTTGAAACCCTAATGTCTCTTATATATACAAGGCCTTAACCCATGGGCCTAAGTCCACTAATTTTTAATCCAAGCCTATTTAATCCTTACCAAATTCTAACACAAGCCCACAACTATAATCCAACCCAATTTACATTTATTTAAACATGGTTTTACAACTACTTCATGGCCTAAAGCCCATCAACTTCAAATAAAATTACTCAAATATCCTTAGGCATAGTTTCTAAATTTTGTAATATATATATATACACATACATATTTAGATACATATTTTAGAATTCTACATATACTTCCTCTTGAAGATCTCCATTTAAGAAGGCATTTTTGGCATCAAACTGGTGGAGTGGCCATTCAAAATTAACTACTAGAGAAAGAAGAATTCTGATGGAGTTGATTTTAGCAACCGAAACAAAAGTCTCTTGGTAATCAATACCATGAGTTTGGGTAAATACTTTTGCTACGAGTCTTGCTTTGCATCTCTCCACACTCCTATTAGCCTTGCACTTCACTGTAAAGATCTATTTGCACCCAACTATCTTCTTGTCTCGAGGAAGATCGGTCATACTCCATGTGTTATTCTTCCTAAGAGCATTCATCTCTTCCATCACAGCTAATCTCCAATTTGGGTCTCTAATGCTTCTTGAACAGTTCTTGGCACAGACAAGTTAGAAATCCTAGACACAAATGCTCTATGAGTATTTGACAATTTTTCATACGACAAGTATTTAGCAATGGGATGTTTAGTGCACTCTCGGGTACCTTTTCTTAATGCAATTGGAAGATCAAGACCAAAAAAAGATAAATTTGGCAAATCAAGAGAAGGGATAAAAGCAGAAGGAAGATTACTCTGAGTTGTCAGACCTTCACTTAGTAAATTAGATTGATCATCAGCCGAAGGAACAAGTGGAGTAGTAGCACATTTGTGAAACCGATTTCTAGTATAAACCTGAAGCTCATTCTCGTAATTATGATTAGTTTGAGGTACTTCTCCCCCTGTTTTTGATAAAGTAATATCTGACAAATTTTGATTTCGAGTACGATCATTACATTCAATTCTTTGAATGATAATGATTGGTTCCAAAAATTGTTTATCAAGGACATCTAAAGAGATAGGTAATGTTTCCAAAAAAATTATCTTTCTTACTTGTGTTCACCCCCTGAAGAGAATTTTCTGCAAGAAAGGCTGATTTTCAACGAAGTGAACATTCATACTTTCAAAAAATTTCTTCGTTACCGGATTAAAGCATTTGTATCCTTTTTGTTTGATGCATAACCAAGAAACACACATATTTCAGTTCTTGGATCCAATTTTGATATAAAATTATTAGGTATGTACACATAACAAACACAACCAAACACTTTTAAAGAAAGATTTGCCATTATTCGAGATGTGGGAAAACAATTTTTTAAAACATGTATTGGTGTTTCAAATTTCAAGACACAAGATGGCATTCTATTTATTAAGTAACACGTATTTAAAAGGGCATTACCCCAGAGATATTTAGATACATTCATAGAAAACATAATGGCTCTAGCTACTTCAAGTAGGTGTATATTCTTTCTTTCAGCAATGCCATTTTGTTATGGTGTATCTCGACAAGTTGATGATGAACAACCCATTTTTCCGTAAGAAATGTCCCTAAATATTTGTTAAAGTATTCAGTCCCATTGTTTGTTCTTAGAATGCCAATCATGGTGTGAAATTGATTTTCAATCATGAGGAAAAAAATCTTTGAACCATTGTTCAACCTCTAATTTCTTTTCCAACAAATAAACCCAACAAATCCTTGTGTGATCATCAATAAAAGTCACAAACCATTTTTTGCCAGAAAGTGTGCTAACCTTAAATGGACCCCAAACATCACCATGAAACAGGTAATATGTTTTGAAGCAAAATAGGGCTTTATTAGAAATGAAACACGATGGTCTTTAGCCAATTGACAAGACTCACAATGAAATTTTGGACAATTAATCCCTTTAAACAATTTAAGAAACAAATGTTTAAGATATGTAAAACTAGGATGTCCTAATCTTTTGTGCCATAGATTATTTCATCATAGATAGAGTTTGAACTAGTATTACTCAAAGCATGAGCTTTTTTATTACCAAAAACAGTTTCATCAAAATGGTAAAGTCCATTCATCTCTCTAGCATTTCCAATTGTCTTCCCCGAGTTCTAGTCCTGAAAAACGCAAGTAGAAGAAAGGAAAAGTATAGAACAATTAGCCACCTTTGAGAGTTTACTAACGGAAAGAAGATTACAGGTTAGTTTTGGAATATGTAGGATAGATTTTAGAGTAGTATTTTTTGAAATTTTAATGTTTCCTTTGCTTGCAATAGATAAAAAACTACCATCGGCTATCCTAATTTTTTCAATACCAGAACATGGATAATAGGAGTGAAACAATTGGGAATAACTAGTCATATGATCAAAGGCCCATGAATTTATGATCCCAGGACCGGTTTTGTCTATAACAGAAAGTGTTAGAGAATTATCACCTATTTGTGCCCTAGAATTGATAGAAATATTACGAGATGAATAGGATTTTAGAAGTTTAAGAAGATGATCTAATTGCTCTTTACTAAATAGAGATGACTCGACCTCATGTGTGATTGGTGTATTCTGTTCATTAGGTTTGTCTCCTCTGCCAATAGAAGGTCTGCCATATAGTTTGTAGCATGTATCTCAAGTGTGATAAGGTTTTCCACAGTAATCACATTGGAGTTTACTCCTGTCTCCACCTCACTGATGTTGAGATATTTTACGACTAATTTGGGCCTCCGGAATGGCCAAGGCAGGTCCCTCTACAGGTCTGGTTGCACCTGCAGCGTTTTTGCCAAGCATTACTTGTCTTCAGCTCTCATCCCGTCGTACCTTTGCAAATACCTCTCTAATTGGGCGCATAGGATTTCGTCCAATAATCTGGCCTCAGACCTCGTCAAATTCAACGTCTAATCTTGTAAGAAACTTAAAGACTCGACCAACATCTACTAGATCTTCATGTAATGATTGCAGTCCTTAGATGATTTCCACTCATAATCCTTGAATAAGTCCAGATCTTACCAAATCCTCTTAAGAGAATGAAAATACTTTGTCACAAAGTCCTCACCTTGGCGGATTTCTCCAAGTTAAAGGGTCAATTCGTATACTTGGGATTGGTTCCCCAAGTCAAAATACATCTGTGAGACATTATCCCATAGTTCTTTTGTTGTAGAATAGCAGAGAATAATTCACCCCAATCTCCTCAGTCATGGAGTTGACCAACCATGTCATCACCATTGAGTTTTTAACGTCCCAAGTGGTATAGGTTAGATCCTTTGTGTTAGGCTTTTTTGTGTCGCTTGTGATGTAGCCGATCTTCCCTCTCCCTCTGAGATACAAATGAACAGACTGTGACCACTGGAGAAAATTATCGCCATTGAGTCTGATTGTTGTGATATGAATAGGTGGCTTTTAGGTATGTTTCGGGCGGACTGAGGCTCTGACTGAAAAGCCTGACTTTCAGAGGTGACTTTGAACATCTTTGAGGCAGAAAAATAGAATAAAAACCGTAGGTCTTTTTCTGCTCTGATATCATAAAGAGACGTGCAAAGAATAGGAAAGTTTTCATTATTTTTTTTTGCTATGTTACAATAGTATATATAGGCTTTCTCTAATACACAGACCAGAAAATAAATCTTCCTAATTTATAGGGAGAATAATTCAGCTTCTATGATCTCTCTAACAACTCACCAAAGTCTTGCTTTCCTAAAATAAAATATTCTATATAATTACACACAATCTAGAAAGATATTTCAATAGACACGAACATAACCCGTCTAACACGATTGACACGATTTACACATATAATACGATTGTAACACGTTTACATATTTGACGAGATTATCACATGTTTGGCATGATTATGGCATAATTACATATTAAAACTTATTTTTAAATAAAAAACAATAATAAAAAAATACAAAATTCACCCATAACATAATAAAAAGTCCATTAAATAATAAGCACCAAGTCTATTTCTATGTATACAACATCTTTAATTTTATTTTATTTTAGTATGCGTAAAAAAATATTAGGTTATTGTCACAGACCTCCCCTACCTTTTGGACTTATTTCATTAAAATGGATCCATTTGCATTTATTCATAAATTTAGTCCCTATATTTTTAAAAACTCATCCCTCCCTTCTGTTAATTCCCCCGTTAGATGACATCATCTTTCTATCTAAAAATCTAGCAATTACTTGAATACCCTAAAACCTCATATAAAAATTCATGTGCTTACTTTAATAAACGAAAATATAATATAAAATAACATTTCTACCCCTGAAGTAGTGTAAGGAAGATGAGTGAGATCCTCACATTTCATTGTGTATAATGACCATTTAACCCCTAAGAATCCAAAAAATTAAAATAACCGTTGCAATATAACCGTTGCCCCCATGTAGACTGTCTTTGTAGTATACTGAATTCAAAATAAATTTACAAGTATACAATCCTCGCTGCCTATTTAAGCTGAGAAGAATTCACACTGTCTTTGCAAAGAATATCTGTCCTTGTCAATTGCTACATAGCCTTGGCAGTGAATACATCCATCCTTTGAACACAGCCAACATCTAGCGAGAAATTTACACACCAATTCTCACTTGATCAGTGAATAAATCCATCCCTCAAACACAGCCAACATCCAACAAGCAATTTACACACCATTTCTCAGTTGAAAGATGAGTACACACACAGAAATCAATCAATCACAATCAAGTAATGCAAGGCTAAAAATGCTAAATGGCACCCTATTGAAATTCAAAAATAGGAGGTGTAAGTGTGGTGCAAAAGCAGCTGTTTTGATTTCTGATGCAAGAATGGTAAATGTAATTTTCACAGGTGGTGGGATCTTGATGTTGAAGAAATACGCAGTGATCTTCATGATTTTGTAAACTACACTGAAGCAGTGGAAAGTGAGCAACAAAGAAAAAGAAAGGATGATGATGAAATGGTTTTGACAGACATGCAAAGTGATTTGAAGCAATGAGGCAAACTGAAATGCTTATGGGAATTGATGAAAAAGTACAGAATGTTATACGACTAAACAAGTATCCATTCTACATGTTGCTATTTATTTTGATATCATGTATTCTAAAGATGATGTAATGACTCTTGTTGTGAGAAAATGATATGCCTAAAGCTTGCTAACCAAAAAAGCTTTATTTGCCTTGAATGAAATGCAATAATTTTATATTAAGTATGGCATAACATGGTAACAGTATTAGAAGTTATGAGATATATAAAATTGCAAATAAACTAATAAGCTGCATGTATAAAAATCCTTACAATAATAAGCTGTATTTATATGAACTGCATTTATATTCACAATATTATTGGTGTTAGTACATTCTTACAAAAGTTGAGGACCTAATAGATTCAACAAACCAAAACATATGAAGATATATGTTTAATTTACAAAAAAAATTAGCATTAACCTAATAGATCCATGCCTAACTCTAGCCATTCACAGTTTCATTTACAAAAAAAATTAGCATTAACCATTTTCCTAAGTGCTAATGTATAGAACTCACATATGAAGATATATTCACAAAAACATATGTGACAAAATACACGTTTACCAAAAAAAAGGTAGCACAAGCTTTGCAATTCTAGTTTGTTGAAGCTTCCCTCTAGAATTGCATCTTGTAGCTGTATAGACAGTATCACAAATTGTTATAATCACGCAAATTGGTAAAGTTTATATAGCCACATCCATATATATTTAAGTATTTATCTCCTCATTTGTTACTAGTTATGATCCGGGGATGGAGAAGGTGCTGAGCACTTAATTTCTTATGAAATAAACTGAGGTTGAGATGATGGTCCAACTTCATTTGTTTC
This sequence comes from Boswellia sacra, assembly GCA_013180625.2. NCBI lineage: Eukaryota > Viridiplantae > Streptophyta > Magnoliopsida > Sapindales > Burseraceae > Boswellia > Boswellia sacra. The sequence continues at coordinate 260,853 of SNVD02007182.1, read as the reverse complement.
TTGATGAGCTACAGATTGAGTCTAATTTAAGTACAAAGGTTGAGAAGATGTGTGCTCCTTCTGCATTGAAAAAACAATCAAGTTAGAATAAATACCTAAGCCTCACAAATATATAACAGTCCTAACATGTTATTTTCTTCTTCCTTGTCATAGATGGTTGTCTGGTTGTAGCTTTCTTATTGGATTGGGACTGAGATAATGCTCCAGCTTGCTGAGATTGAGTTGTTGCTTGTGAAGATGACCCAACCTTGTTTTTCTTTCCCTCAAACACAACCCACAAAGGATGATTAACCAACTGTTAATGCTAGAAATTCATAAAATTATTAATTAAAGAGTATGGCAAAAAAGAAACCTTCTTAGCATTTGTGTTAGGAGGGTTTTTGCAGCTCCTCTTGTTGTGGTTGTAACCACCACAGTTCGTGCAAGTCATTGTAAACAATTTAGATGGAGGTATATCCTCATCTGGTGCTCTTCTTCTGCTTTTTTAGGTCTCCCAGCTTTTGTCCTCAGTTTGGGAGCTTGTAACTCATTGCATGGCACTTCTGGCCATTCAGACTGATCAGGGATGGGTCTTATATGGTGATTATAAGCTGCTATATACCTGTCTCGTAGTAGCAGCTTGTTTATAAATTGGTGGACATCAATCCTCCTTTCCCTTGCACTTGCAATTGCATGTGTGCAAGGCACACCAGAAACCTAAAAAATTACATTTGAGTAAGATTAATTACTTTAAATTAAAAAAAACTAATAAATTATGCTTAAAGTCAGTTACCCACTTGAAACAGGCCGCATGAATAGAATTCTTCATTCAATCTCACAACAAAAGTCTTTCCTTTGCTCACCACCTCAAACTCTAGATTTCCACACCACATGACTTCCATGTCATTTGTCCATTTAACCCGCTCATTAATAATTTTTTTAATGGTCGGCCCTGACATCTGTGTGCCAGTTGGTACATTCTTGAAACTTGCAAAACCAACAAAAATTGAAAATAATGAGTATAAATTTATCTAGCCAATATAAAAAGGTAAAAAAAAAAAAAACTGTGGCCTTACTTCTTCTGCATCCTTTTCATTATTTTTCTCCTAATATCCTCAAGCATTGTGAGATATGTTTGATGGCTGTGTTGGTTGATCCATGAGTTGAAACTTTCTGTGATGTTATTTTTCACATGTTCAACCTTCACTCTCTTATCAAAAGCATACTACTCTAGTTCTGTGCAGGGATTTTTGTTAGCTATTCATAGGCTGCTTGATCAATTTGTTTGATCTCTTCCATGGCTGTATGATGGGCATTGATATTAGTAGCTTTGGAAGCCCTCCAAACCAAAGGCTGCAATCCTGGACCTGTGTGTTCTCTCTGGAAATTATCGTACAAATGTTTTACACAGTATCTATTTGATGCATAAGGCTGCTGTTCAAGCAAAGCATTAAGTATTTCATTTTGTCTATCGCTCATAAAGGTCATAGGCAAGCCAATCTCATCTACCCCTCCTATATGTTGCCCTAGAAGATGAAGGAACCAATTCCAAGATGAATTACATTCAACCTCACATATGCCCATTGCTAAAGGATACATTTCATTATCAGCATATATCCTTATAGCAGCCAATAAAATCCCTCCTATTGGCCCTTTTAAATGACAACCGTCTAAACCTATAAATGATCTACAACTTGTTACAAAACCCAACCTTTGAGCAGGAAAGCTAACAAAAAAGGCTTGAAATTTAGGGGCTATAGAAAGCAGTTCTGCATCAGCCCTTACACACATTGTGGACCCAGGATTTGTGATTTGCACTACGTTTGCATATTTATGAGTAGATTAAGGGCCTTCTGATAGTGCTCACCTACCAATTCAAGAGCCTTAACTCTAGCTCTATACAATTTCTGTTTTGCTGGCTGAATTCCAAACCTTTTTTTGAGATCTTTTTCTAGCCATTCAACTGTTAGGTTAGGGTTATCCCTAAAATGCTCTTCATACTTATTAGCTATCCAAATATAAGTGCATTTAGGGGTGTCGTTTTGTTTCTCACATTCATGGTCAGGGTACAAGGACTTTATTTTGTATATAATTAAGTCCTGTGTGGTGGAGGCATGAATCCTCCAAGGGTGGCCTTTAAAAGCACATCTAACAGTCACTCTTTGTTTCTCATTTTTCAACCTTTTAAGCTGAATACCCTTTTGAATAGCATATTCCCTAAGGACATCCCTAAAATTTTGGCGATTTTTAAAGGTCTGACCAACCTTTAATTCCACAACTCCCTCTAACCCGGGCTTCTACATGTTCTTCTTATTAACCCTAGCCATCCTAGCACTAGACACTTCATCATCTAAGCTGCTCATAATTTTTTCAAACTTTTCTCCATCAGATTGATAATTTGACAAGTCATCACTAGAGTAGTCCTCTTCAAAACTACTTTCTACCCCACTGTTATCATGCTAAATTTCAGCATCACTATCGGGCCTATAATCTAAATCAGAATCTGTTGAAAGATTAAGCTCAGTATACACATCTGAATTGGCTTCAAGGTCATTTACCCCACCCCTATTAGGCCCCTCAAACTCATCTCCATCTAAGTTAACTATTTCAGATTCATTTTCAATCTGCTTATTACTCAATTGAGGTTTTTTAGGCACTTTAGGGTCATATTGAACTCGGTTTTCAAGGTGCATTAGATCCAAGACACTTCAAGTAATCTCTATAGAGATTGTTATAGTAAAAATCCCCTTAGTTTCATATAGTTTAAATACTTCTAAACACTTTGCATCACTATCAAAACCACATCCTCACCACTCCAAGGTAAACACACTATCAACTTCACTAGCCTATCAGATGATCCCCAACATCACAGTAGTGACAAGCAGCTTGGAATAACCCTATCCTAGATATCCTATCACGGTCTATATACCCGATTCGAATCTTACGACCCAAAGCCTCATATGTTAAGTAAAATTCAACCATCTTACTGGTCTTATGCATTAACAGATATTATCAAAAAGAAAAACACAGGGAAACAAGCAAAATAATAGTTAAAAACACGATCACATAAAACAAAATCTATGCATCATTTTGAATTATAGATTACAATTATCTACTTATTGCATCTACTTGACTGAACTTCAAACTACATATAGCATTTACATACGGGATATGTCAGGCTCCATGCATGCAGATAAATATTACATAGCGTGCATGGCACAAAACTTAGTGATACAAAACATTCTAAAGCAACAATTTATTGTCGAATACATAAATGAACATCATAAACAGAAGAAACAGATAATACAGCATGCATCCGCTTAAAAAAAAATTGAAACTTTTCAAGCATGCATGTATCAATACCAATAGAAATAGCAAGAAAATGATTCGATCTATCATTATAGTGTATCAATTTTGAAAAGCCCTAATTTTTGTCACAGGACATTCCTAGGGTTTTGTTTGCAAGAGCATAATCCGAGAATAGAAACCAAATATTACACGACCAAATCATATATAATAGTTCAAATTGTTGCAAAAATTATAAAAAAAAAGTTTTTTTTTTAAAATAAACCCATCAACACAGCAAAATAGCACCTCCCGCATGTTATACATATTGAAACAGACGATAACGTTTGCTTACCTGTCACCCTATACGACGCTTTCAACTGGTTTCAATGGCATTTCTTGAACTAGAAGGCAGCTAGGAGGTCACGTATACGACGTGGGAAGGAAAACAGTTGAGAGAGAAGGGAGGGTTAAGTTAAGCAAAATCGAAAGAGAAAGTGGGGTGGGGTGGGGTTCGGCCATTAAAAAATTTTTTGACTTCCTTTTATACTGCTGAGTGTGTTGGATGAAATGACTACATTACCCCTCCAATTGTACATATTTACAAAAACTTAACGGGGGAATTAATAGAAGCGAGGTATGCGATGAGTTTTTAAAAACATACAGACTATATTTATGAAAAAATACAAATGATCTATTTTGATGAAATAAGTCCAAAAGGTAGGGGAGGTCTGTGACAATAACCCAAAAAATATCAGAATTTATAAGAATTTGTTTATGTGATTCGTGTCAATAATCGTGTTAGTTGTGTTATCGTGTCAAACGGGTTTTAATTCATATTCGTGTTAATCATGTCATAAACGGGTCGTGTCATAATCGTGTTTTCGGGTTAAAAGTCTTTAACCCGAGCACAACACAATTATTAAACAGGTTCAAAATTTTGACATGAACCTGATTAAGCTAAAACCTAAACCCGCTAATTTCCTTGTCGTGTCAAGTCGTGTTCGTGTGTCATGATCCAAATTGGCACATCTAATATACATGCAAGTTTGATCCAACTAGCTTGATTTATTATATAAATGAGTTGATCACCCTGAGATGAATTTGGACTTTAATACATCAAGTTTGAGTTATAGCAAAACTGAGATGTTTTTATGTGTCTCTTAGTCATTTTGCTTTTTTACCAACAAATCTCTAAATTCACAACATACGATAAAACTATGTTATATAAATATAATACGAAATCATCATAGTAGTAGTATGAAAAGTATAAGACATAGTTTTATATTCGCATTAACAATAGTTCATATCACAATTTTAATTATATGACATCTTCATCCCTAGAGATTCATTGTATGCATGGAAGTAGGTTTTTTCCTTATTTGTAATAGGTCTCTTTCTTATGGCTTTTTGCTTTGTTCTTGCTCTTTCTCTCTAATAGATTCTTTTTTTGGTTTTTTCTTTCTCACACAATGGGGTATGCATCTTCAAAGGATCAATAATTATTAAAATTAAATTGCTCTCTAAACATATCATTGGTTTCATCTAGATACAACTTTACACAATAATGACATAATTCGAGAGGTTAATCGCTTGGATAAAAAATAATAGATCTTGGAAAATACACCGCTGATAGGTAGCTACTTGAGCTCCTTGGTTTCGAGCTATTCTCCCAATCCTGGTAAACTTGAAGTACAATTTGAAGCAAGTATGATAGGGCATTAATGTACTTTCCAGTAAACATTCCTAACTGGGTGAGAAAAATAAAAACCAAAACTATTAAAGACTATTATATAGAAAGCCCAAGAACAAAGAAAAACAACAAGAAATAAATATATTAGAGAGATTACAGTAGTCACTAGCACACAATAGGTTAAACGACTTGAAATACCTAGATCATCTTTCAAGATAGCTCTCATGATGTAGACATTTGTCCAACTCCTCATGCTAGCTTTGTCATCATAACCTTTTCGATAATTCAAATTTTTCCAAACATTTATACTAGTTCCTTTACTAATTGTTCTTTTTGTTTGTTACCCACAAAGAAAATGGGCAAGCAAGCAATAATTCTTCCTGTTTGTTATCCATTAAGAGATTGGTAGATAAGCAAAAATTGAATTGATTTTCTTCCTTGTTTTTCTCTTTTGTCTCACTCAAATTCTCTTCCCTCCATTATAATTGTTAAAATCAAATTGCTCTTTAAAAATATTAACGAATTTATCTCCATACAGCTCTATAATATAATGAAACAATTCAAAAGGGTAATCACTTAGATCAAAAATAACAAATTTGGAAGATACACTATTGATGGCTAACTGCTTAAGCTCTTTGGTTTCAAGCTGTTCGTTTAATCTTGGTAAACGATATGTTTTAATTTGAAGCACATAAGATGGGGCATTGATGTACTTTCCAATAAACATTCCTAATTAGATGAGAAAGAAAAAAAAAACCATAACCTATTAGAGACCATTATACCAAAAGAGCCAAGAATAAAGACAAACAACAAGAAATAAACACATTAGAGAGATTAGAGTACTTACCTTTATACAAAAAATCAAAGGACTAGAAATTCATAGATCATCTTTCAAGATAGGTCTCAGTAAGTAGACATTTGTCCAACTCCGAATGCTAGCCATGTCGTCATAACCTTTTGGCTATTCAAACTTTTCTAAGATTTCTACCAGATCCTTTACTAGCGGTTCTTCTTGTTAGTTACCCATTAAGAAGATAGGTAGACAAGCAACGAATCTTTTTGTTCATTACCTATTAAGAATTGAATTGATTTTTTTTCGATTTTCTCTTTTCTTTCTCTTAATGTTCTCTTCCTTTGATACCAATCGTTAAAATCAAATCGCTCTTTAAACATACTACCAATTTCATCTCGATACAACTCTAGCATAATAAAATAATTCAAGAGGGTAATCGGTTGGATCGAAAATAACAGATCTTGGAAGAAACACCATCGATAGTTGGTTGCTTAAGCTCCATCGTTTAGAGCTATTCTCCCATTCTTGGTAAACTTAGTGTGTTTTATTTGAACGAAGTACTATAAGGCATTGATGAAGAAATATAAAGATCATATTGTGAGCAGGGCTTCATCTCGCTCCAAGCAATTACGACCATGGCACTACTCTCCAAGGCCTTTCGGCGTCTAGGGGTACCACAGAATGAGTCATGAAGATAGGTTTTGGAGATCGTTGGAGTTGCCATCCAGGTAACTAACCACGAAAAATAGTTGGATGATGATAACTGATCCCTTGCTTCAAGACCCAACCATCCATCATCTCTTTAGAGTCAGGTTCGGGAAGTTAGGTATGGATATTTAATTGGTACGGATCTTTAATTCGCTCGAACCAAGTCCGGCCTCCACTAGGGTTTATCGAGTTTGAGGTTTTAATCGGTCAATTGCTATCTATCTTGATCCTAAATTTGTTTATATACACAGAACTAGTTTTATCTGAATTATTACATGTGAGGTAAGACAATTCATAAGCATTTATCAAGATAAAGTGCAAGAGTATGCAAGAAAGGGGATTTTAATCATTCAATATATAAATAGTGAGAATAAAATGCAGAAAGATAGAGCACATGAAAATAAATTAACACTTCTATTCCCCATGCCGAGCTCAATGGGCCTGCCATTGGAAAGTGGATCCGCCACCATGCATTATGGTTCCATCCACCATCCAATCACCCTTACGCTTATCCATCTCCACAAGATCGGGTTTCTCACCATTAGCGTGAGTCTACTCGGTTTGATTATCATCACATGATTAAGACAAAAATAATACAATGAGCATTATATTTATGAAACAATGACCATCGCTCACCTTACATTCTATTTATTTATGACATAATTTATGGATTAAACAGTATGTCTTGTGTTTTAACGGACTGGAACGAAAAAATATTTATAAATTGAAGAGTGTCCATAGGAGTAATTTGGATGGCCATTCATGATTTGAGTGGTATCCTTTAGATGATAATAGAGATAAAATAGAAGGCGATAAAAGGTGCGATGAAAGTAAAGTCTGATAAAGATAAAGCACGATAATGTAAATTGTAATAAAAGTAGATGAAACTTAAAGTAGAAAAGCAATAAAGTAAGTGGCAATAAAAATAAAAGTAGGAGTGGCAAAATTCAGGGCTAGGGTTGGGGTTGGCGACCCCCAGCAATGGCCAAAAATTTTGTCCCCAGCCTCGGGAATTTTTCTGGAATTTTTTTCCTAGGGCCAGGTTATGTAATTACCCAAGTTGAACAACTCGGGTGCTTTAATTTTTTCTTTTGAAGTAATTTTTTGTTATGGAATTAATATTGTTCCTAGCATATTTTACTGCTGGATGGTTTCTATAAAGCATGTCACAGGTTCAAGTCCTTCCTACAACCTATTAGAGCTATTCTATTTTAGAGATTTATTGTTTTTGGGTTGGGCTTGGGCTAGCAAATATAAATTGTTTGGTTGCCTCTTTAACTTAAACGGCCAGTGGCGGTGGGCTTAGGCTTCTAAAATAATTAATTTTATTATATATAATTTATACATTAAACACGTTTTTTAATTTAAATCAAAATCCTTGGTTCTTCCCCGGTCTAGGTTATACTCCTCGGCCCCAGACAAGCCCGGGTTTGAAAATTTTGCCCCATCCTTGGCTTTTTTTCCTTATTTTTGGGCAATTATCCATCCTCGAGAGCCTAGGTTTTTCAGGCTCCTACCCTGGCCATGTAAATTTGCCACTCCGAAATAAAAGACAGTAAAATAAATAAGCATAAAAAGTAAAGTGTGATAAAGGAAAAGTGCAATAAATAAAAGTGTAGTAAAAATAAAGGCGATAAAGATAAAGAGCAACAAAATGAACAAATGAACAAAACGTAATGAAAATAAACGGTAAATAATGAAGTAAAAGTATATTAGAGTGTTGGTTTCCCATCAGTCATCGCCAATCTGCCATCACTCGCCTGTACTCACCTAATCTACATTCTAACACGAATCATTAAAAAAAAAACATAGTTAAAATGGTAAGACAAGTGAGGAAATGTGGTTATTTGCCCTTATATCGTATAACGAGTGGTAGAGGTTGATTTTTTGAAAATCGGCTGGAAACAAGATGGTGTGTGTAAAGTTTAAAAAGATAAAGGGTTGAAAGTGCATAAAAGTGGGGGCATATATGTGAAATTTGGGAGAAAGTGGGCTGAAATAGGTTGAAAAGTGGTCGAAAAAAAGGGGTTGGAGATAAATTTTTAGGGTTGGCATTGAAATCGAGGCTAACAGTTGATGGCTAAAATGAGGAAAATCCCTAGAATTTATAGAATTCTATAAGGGGAGGTACGTCTGTGTCTTCACATGCGTGTAAGGTACATGCGCACATGTAATTTTTTAGGCACTCTCCCCATTTTCAGGCGCAGACCTCCTCCCTCAATTTTCAACCCACGTATGTGTTAGTGAAGGGTTTTGGGGTATAAAGGCATAAGCACGACTTTTAATCAAGATCCCATTTTGATTGGTGTCTTTTTTGGTTTTTGTTTTGTATGATTAGGCATTGTGTTTATGGTTGGGTTTTGTGCTTCGGGTATTTTCAGTCTGTTTTTCAAATCAAGAGTCCACTTCACTCAGTATTTTTTGGTCCTCATCATTGAGCTTAAACCATGAGCAAAATTTTAATGCTTACATGTGCGCACACACACACATACATATGTATAAATATATATTAGGAGACATGTAGGTTTCCATAACATGAGGTACACTACAAACATGGTGCATTTAATCTACTTGGAGCAGTATGTTTCTTATTAAGAGACACATGTGAATAGTTAATTAATTGCTAGTTGGTTACTAGCAATTATAGATAGTAATGTAATAGAACAGTTGTATTGGTTAGTGAATGTTGCTATTTCAAGTCTATATATATGCTCTTTGTTCATCGTAAAATGATTATCGAATTTATGTACATAATTTTTCTACCCAGATCTAAATGTACCCAATAGCCTAGTAGCAAGTGTATGAGTTCCTATCTAAAATTCTTTAGTAATATCAGAGCCAGGTTCACACTTTTGGGTATGAAATATTTTTAGTTTACAGATATATTTGAGTTCTGCAGTATCTCTATATTTTACAGTATAATGCAATTGTGCCATTGTCACCTATCAAGCAATTTAAAATTGAATTGCTCTATTTGTAATCCTTCTGCACATAACAAGCCATTCAAAAATTCGTTATGTCAGTGCTCATCGGGATTTTCCAGAAGGCGTGGTCTGTTTGCTCAGAAAATTGCTCGAAGGATTTATCTTGTGTTGGTGACAATTTTAGTTTACTTGAAATTGCGTTTGGATCAATTAAATACCAAAAAAAAAAAGATTCACTAGAATAAAATTATGAATATCAGAATTTTCTATAGAAATTCGTGATTTTTCTTTGAAAATTCGGTGCAAATTAGTGAAAAAATAGCAAAAAAGGGTGAATAAGAAGCACAAAACGACAATATTATTGGAGAGCGATTAGTTTTAATTAGAGCATACACCACATGGGTAAGGGATAGCGTGTGCGTGTGGAGCGAGCGTGCAATTCACACACGAGTTAACATCAGTCTATTACCCATAGAGCCATTCGCACCCTAGTGAAGATTCACACTTCGACCTAGCAACCCACGCATGCACTACCTCCTCTCACTGGTGGTTAAGCTAAATTGGTTTAACCCCCTTTAAACTATTTTGAACCATTTTTTGCTTTTTTTGACCAGTTTAAGGGCAAAATGGTCTCTAATTTGCCCAAAAATTCATAACTAAGGTTTTTAAGGCATTTCAGATTGATTCGTGTGATTAGATTTCTATTTTGACAACTTTAGATTATGGAAATTGAGGATTTTCACATAGAAACTCAAAAACAAAAATCAAAGAATTGCATAGAATTTTGTAAGTAGTGTTTATAATATTTTTTTAGTTTGTTATACTAAACACATTATGGCCATAATTGTAGTATTATTATTTTATTAGGTTGTTATTACTACTGATTGGTTATGGTTCATTGAATTGTGTTTGTGGTAGTAGTCTTGGGATACTGACCATTATTAGAAGTTTTATGTTGTTATTGATAAGTTATTAATAAATTTGAGATTATGGCAAAAAAAGCTCCAAAAGAAAGCGTTAAAGTTGAAAGACTTAGTAATAATAGTTTTCATATTTGGAAGCAAAGGATCTCCTATCTATTAACACATGAGCGCACGTTGTATACATTTAAAAATGAGAAACCTACAAAATGTGATACTCAAATGGCTAAGTGGGAGGATGACAATGAACTAGCTAAAGCCACTATATTGAACCATGTGCAAGATGATATCCTTCCTTTTGACAAGGATTTTGAAACTGCTAAAGAGATCAAGGTTATTGTTGAGGAAAAGTATGGACTCAAGTCTGATACGTATATGCAATTGCCTATGGAACAATATAGTGAGACTTGCATGTCTAAGACAGATAAAATGGTAGATCATATTATGAAATAGGAATTGATTGTAAAAGATCTATCTAATGCTAGCCATGAAATTCCAGACAAAATCCAAGTCATACGTTGCTTAATAGTTTACCTCTTTCTTCGAATCATATGTCTACTTCTTTGACATATGGACAAAAAGAATTGTCAATGGTTACCTTGCCTGTTATATTAGCTATTGAAGAAGTTTGTCAAAATTGATGAAAGCGAGAAAGTGGCAATGGCACAAATACTCTTCTTATGGTTGAGAGTTCCCAAAAGCCCAAAAACAACAACTCTAAAACGCGCAAGTCAAATCCGAAATGGAAGCAAGGCAATCGCAAGAATAACAATAACAAGAAATTAGGATGTTTTATAGGTGGTTAATTGGTCATTTTAGGACAAATTTTGCCCTTAACACAAGAAGACCAATGAAAAGCCAAATGAAGTGGTTTTCATTATTTCTAAAGCTCTAATTATTGAAAATGATAATCAGCAGTGGATAGACTCTAGTGCTACATGACATGTCAGCAAGGACAAGTTTTTTCATCAATTTTCATGACAAAAAGTAAGGTGAACATCGATTTTACATAGGGAAAAATACCTATGTTGATGTTTTGGGTGAAAGCGATTATAAGATCATATATGGTTCTTCTACTATTATTCTCAAGGATGTGTTGTTTTCTTCAACCATTAGGCAAAACTTAATTTTTGTGTCTGTGTTAGAGAAGAAAGATTTTGAAATTAGGTTTAAGAGTGGGCAAGTTTCCACAGGGGAAAATGGTCAAGTATTGTTGAAGGGTGTAAGAGTTGATGATATGTAGTCCATTTCTACATCTAATAATAATAATAAATCTTTTGAGTTTAATTTGCCCTTGTGTCTAATTCCTTTTGTGATTCATATTTAGGTCACATAAATAAAAATTAGATGATAAGAATGTCAAAGAAAGGTTATATTTCCCAAGTTAAATTAGATGATTTTGTACTTGTGAACTTGTGTCAATGGTAAATTATCAAGAAAATCATTTTCCTCTCATTAGAAATCATTAATTTACTTGATACATTCTGATTTATATGGACCTATAAGAATTAAGACTCATAGAGGAACAGAATAGTTAATCACTTTCATAGATGATTACTCAAGGTTTAGGGATATCTATCTATTAAAACATAAGTCTAAGGCTTTAGAGAAACTCAGAGAACACAAGTTAGAAACTCGGTTAGGCATACCCATTAAGTCATTAAACAATCATTGTGGAGGTGACTATGAAGCTTTTGGTAAATTTTGTAAACATAATAGGATAACACATAGTTATACTATGCTGTATAGTCCACAACAAAATGGTATGGCTGAAAGATGTAATCGTACTCTTATGGATATGATGCGATCTATGTTGGCTCATTCTAATATGTCTCTTTCTTTTTAGGAGAGGCTTTATCAACAGCCACTTTCATCTTTGATAGAGTCAAAACAAAGGCTAAACCTTTTATACCTTATGAACTATAGATTGGTATGAAACCAAATTTTTCCAAGTTTAGAGTTTGGGGTCATATAGCTCATGTTCTTATTCCCAAACTTAGGGATAAGTTAAGTACTAAAACTTGGGAATGTCATTTTATTGGCTGTACGCATAATGAGAGTGGATATCATTTCTATCATCCTACCAAAAGATTAACTGAGAGTACAGATGTTGTATTCTTTGAGGATTCTACTTCGACCCTTTCACAATCTACCATTTTACTTGATGATGCTCCTCATCTTTCTTCGCCTACACAAAGGATGATATTCCTCATATTGATCCACTAGATTCTTTACCATCTCTTGCCATTAGTAGGTGCAAATGAAAATGTGAACCTTCTCATAAGTTACATGATTACTACGTCTTCTATTCTGAGGATATAAATCAACTAGTCAAAGATCCGAAATCTTATTCTCAAGCAATGGCTTAATTAGATTCCAAAGAGTAGGAAAAAGCCATTACAGAGGAATTAGAATTTATTGAGAAGAATAAAGTTTGGGAATTAGTTGATTTACCTCATGATAGAACACCCATAGAATGTAAATGGATACTAAAAAAGAAATTGAAGGCATATGGTAACCTAGACAGGTATAAAGCTAGATTAGTATAATCAATAGCTTGGTATAAACTTTTTTGATGCTTATTTGATAGTGGCGAAGTTTACATCAATTAGGATTCTCATGTCGATAGTTGCAAAAATGGATCTCAAACTATATCAAATGGATGTAAAGACAACCTTCTCGATTGGATACTTATAATAAAACATTTATATGATTCAACCTGATGGTTTTATGGTTGAAGGACATAAGAACAAAGTTTATAGGTTAGAAAAATCCTTATATGGACTTAAACAATCATCTAGGCAATGGTATCTAAAATTCCATCATGCTATTTTGGAGTTAGGATATCAAATGAGTCATTTAGATCACTGTGTCTATAGTTGGAAGTGCCATCATAAAATTTCAATATTATCACTTTATGTTGATGATATCTTGTTAGCTAGTAATTGTATGGATATGATTAAGCAAGCTAAAGCATATGTAAGTTCACATTTTGAGATAAAAGACATGGGAGAAGCATCTTATGCCTTAGGAATCAAGATTACAAGAGATAGAACTTCAAAATTGTCATATCTAGATCAAGAAAATTATCTAGATAAAATGCTTAAACGGTTTACTATGGCTGATTGTAACCCATTGAGTACCCCTATGTGTAAGTCAACAACTCTTAAAAGAGATATGTCCTAAAACTGATGAAGAACATAAAGCAATGCAAAACGTTCCTTATGCACAAGCAATTGGAAGTCTAATGTATGCAATGACTTGCACAAGACCTAATATATGTCATGTAGTGGGGGAAGTTAGTAGATATCAATCAATCCTGGAAAAATGCATTGACAAGCAGTTAAAAGAATTTTGAGATGCCTTAAAAGCGCCAAAGTGTATGAAACTATGTTTTGGTTCAAGTGATGTAGAACTTGTTAGTTATTGCAATACAGATTTTGCTAGTGATAGATTATCGTAAATCAATAAGTGATAATGTATTTTTGTTTGGTAGAACTGCTATTTCTTGATTAAGTAAAAAACAACACTATGTTACTAGGTCAACCATGGAGGTTGAATATATTTCTTATAGCAAAATGGTAAAGTACTACAGTTTTGGCTAAACAATTTATAGAGAACTTACAATTTGGATTAATTGATAGCAAATCAATTTGTTTTGTGATAATAAGTCTGCCATTTTCTTGGTTAAAAGTGGAGCAAATAGCTCTAATGGCAAACAAATTGATGTAAATTATCATTATATACAAGATATACTAGACAAAGGGGAGGTAAAAGTCAACTATATACCCTCAAGTGAGATGGTAGTTGATCCTACAACTAAGAGATTATCTCTGGAGAAATTTAGAGAGCATGTGACTGCTGTGGGTTTAAAAATCATCTAGATATATAGTATGGACATGTGTTATGAATAGGGATGGCAAACCAACCCGGTCGGGGCCGGGGACCCGGAAAACCCGATCGTCCGGGGCTGGGGAATTACCCAAAAAATCGGGGTAATTGGCTGAGGCCGGGGTAGGAATTTTCTGCTTGGCCGGGGCTGGGGTGGAGGTGCCGAGGTCGGGGACCTGGGATTGAACCCGGAGTGCGTAATTAAATTAAAAAATTATATCAATTTAATTCATCAAATTTGTATTCTTAAATATAATCCTTTAAATGACATCCTCTATTGTCTTCAATTCACTTGCCATTTGCTTCAACCTGTAAATATAAGGCCGTTATAGTTAAATATGATGCAAAAAGGCAAAAAAATAAAGCTAAAACAAGAAACTTGTTAAAACGCTCGATAACACTCGACGAGCTCGATAGCGCTCGCCACGACTCGACATGTAAGTGTCGAGTGTCAGATTCATTATTTGACACTCAATGTCTTCAAAAATAGACTGATATCGACTATCGGTTGTGAATCCGACATGACTTGACATGTAAGTGTCGAGTGTCGGATGATGCATCATCACTCGACATGTAAGTGTCGAGTGTCAGATTCATCATCCGACACTTGATATATTCGAAAATAGACTGATATCGAGTGTCGGTTGTGAATCCAACACGACTCGACATGTAAGTGTCGAGTGTCGGATGATCGTGTCGAGCTCTATCGATCACGTCAAGTTTTGTTAAGCATTTTTATACCTAAATTAGACATTTTTATACCTCATTTCATTTGTCATTTATATTTTTGTAAATCCTTAATTTCTAGCACCATTCCACGAATTGCAGCTCTTGCTCTCTCGGTTGACGGCTTATTAGTCATCACTCATCAAATTCAGCGCTTACTCTCGGCAGCTTGTTGGTCATTACTCATTACCTGTATCAGTAAGTTTTGTACTTTACTACTCATTTAATTCATTAAAAAAGTAGCCCGTAAGTCTTGACTTCAGTCTTCAGTGTTTCTAGTCTTTGTCATCTTTAATTCATTAAGAAGACTTTCTAGGCTTTAATTCGTTAATCTTCAAATGTCTACTTCAGAAACACAAGAAGCAACCTCATCATTTAATGATATTTCAATGGATGATGATAATAATGATATAGCAAGTAATGATGAAAATTTTGTTGAGATTGAAGTTGAAGATGGATCAAATAGAAACATAGGTGGGCGTGAAGGACGTGGAGCTGTTGGAGCAGCTAGACGTAGTTCTAGTTCTAAAGAGACAATACAAAAACCACCACAACATCGATCGTGGGTTTGGGAGCACTATGATAGAGAGACAAGAGAAGGAAAGCGGAAGGCTGTGGGTAAATATTGCAAGTATGCATTAGTTGGCCATCATACGGATGGAACAAAACATTTAGCAAATCATCTTAACTCTTGCAAACGTCGAAAACAAATATTAAGCAACCAACAACAATTGAGGTTTACTAAGAAGCAAGATTCTACTGATCTTCATGAAGTTGTAAATGTTGAAACCTTCAACAAAGACAAATGTAATGAGAAGGTTGCAAAGCTAGTTGTAATGCATGAACTTCCTTTATCATTTGCTGAGTATGAGGTATTTCGAGAGCTTATATTTTATGCCCAACCTTTATTTCCTTCCATGAGTAGAAATACTTTGAAGAATAAAATCTTTAAGTTGTATGAGACCCAAAAAGAAAAGATAGTGAGGTTGCTTGAATCTTGTTCAAGTAAAATTGCAATTACAAGTGATATGTGGACAGCCACAAACCAAAAGAAGGAATATATGGTTGTAACAGCGCATTTTATTGATCATAACTGGGTGTTACAAAGTCGTATTTTGAGGTACGTTTTTTTTATAAACTATATTCATTCACAAGGATTTTTTTAAAAATACCTTTCTATTGATTTTTGTTCTTTTTAATGTTTTAGCTTCATTTATGTTCCATGTCCACATACTGCTGGCTTACTTTCTAAAGAGTTGATTTGTTGCTTGGTTGAGTGGAAAGTAGATAGGAAATTGTCTTGCATTACTCTTGACAATTGTTCAACAAATGATGCCATGATTCCTTCTTTGAAGAGAGCATTTAAATCTGATAAAATGATGTTAAAAGGAAAGTTGTTTCATATGCGATGCACAGCACATATTTTTAATTTGATTGTGAGAGAGGGGTTGACTGTTCTTGGAGATGGATTAGAAGCAATTAGAAATAGTGTTGCCTTTTAGATTTCCACACGCAAAAGGATTGAGAAATTTAAGAGTGTTGCTGAGGAGTTGAATGTGTCATGTAAGAAGAAGTTGACCCTAGATTGTAAAACACGATGGAATTCGACATATTTGATGCTTACAACTGCATTAGAGTATAGAGATGTGTTTGATAGTTTAGCTTTTCATGATGAGCAATATGATTGTATTCCTTTAGATGCACAATTGGTCTTGGCTGCATTGATGTGTAAGCATTTGGAAGTATTTTATAACGTGACAAGGGCATTCTCAGGACGTAAGTACCCTACATCTAACATTTTCTTCCCTCAAATTTGTGATTTGAGGTTGGAATTAAGAAGATGGATGGAATCTCCACATAAGAAGGTAAGAGACATGGCAGAGAAGATGATGGAAAATTTTGAGAAATATTGGGATGTCCTTCATGGTGCATTAATGGTAGCTGTTGTTTTGGATCCAAGGAATAAACTAGAATTGATTACATTCTTCTTTCCACTTATTTATGGGAATGAGGCTGATGCATATATTGAAAATGTTCATAATACTCTTGACCAGTTGGTTAAAGAGTATCGGTTAAATGTGACAACATCTGGATTAGGTGAGCAAGGTGAATCACAACCGAAGGTTGATGAGTCTAGGATTATTGGAGAGAAGACAACGCAACGTGCTTTTGCATCACGAGATCGTTTTCAAGCATACAAAAGTTGTGAAAGTGCCAACAAGAATAAGTTAGACTTGGATTTGCATTTAGAAGATGATCCTTTACCTGAAACTGATGATGATTTTGATGTTTTGAGTTGGTGGAAGACAAAATAGTACTAAGTTTCCTATCTTATCTACACTTGCAAAAGATATGTTGGCTATTCTAGCTTCTACAGTGCCATCTGAGTCTACTTTTAGTACAGGAGGTCGACATTTGAGTCCTCATCGTAGCAGATTACATCCAGATACGTTGGAGGCATTGATGTGTACTCAAAATTGGTTATCGGCTGCATTACGTGGTAATATAATATTTATTTTTTCATTTTACTCAATATTTAAATTTTATTTGCTTCTATTTTTTGAAAGTAACTTTGTTTTCAATATGCTTGTTTTGTAAGGTTTTGTTCCTAAGGCTCAACTAGTTACTGCAAAAGAGGTTGTGTATGGGGAATGGGATGAGTCAGGGCCACCACCATCATCGACGTCAACATCAGCTTGTGATTAATTTTCCTTGGCTACTTGTATTTGTTTTCATGGTAAAAGGGTTGTGCTTTGGAGATTATGTACCAAATGATGGATTTAGTTTTGTATTGTTATTTGATTTATAGGTCTACTTCATATTTTATTGGTATTTTAATTATTTAGACACTTCTTGTGTACCAACCGTGTTAGTTACTGATAGGTGTCTAATTATATATCATTTTCATATCAATTCGTCCATGTTTCTTTGCTATATTCCTTGGTATTTTTATGTTTTTGTGTGGTTTTGATATTTGTAGGAGTTTTGGAGCAACTTGCACAAAAATGGAGTAAAACCCTTCATTTTCACCTCTGCTAGTCAACCATCTTCTCGGATTTAATTGTATTGATATACAATGAACCCGATGACATATTATATACCGTTGGAAAGCTCTCGAAGTCTATTTTCTGGAGAAATTTACGGTTTATAAATCCATTCAGTGTACCAAAAGTTGTAATCAAAACAGTGTGAGAAGTATAGAAATGTAATTCCACAAATCACTGTAGCATGTATAATACGGGACACTGTAGCAGGTTACTGTAGCAGAGTATTTAAACACATTTTAGGGTTTTATTTTCATAACTTGAAGAGGGGAAAACGTGGGAGGAGGCTGCATTTCTGGATTTCTCTCATCCCTTGGAGTTCTTGAAGGAGAAAGAAGATTTTGAAAGAGGAGGAACTACAATTCCAAGAAGATTCATCTACAAAGAAGATTTTCAAAGAATTTGCTAAGTTCTTTCTTTCCTTTTCAATTCTGGAATTTCTCTGTATTGTATTTGTTATTCTGATTGAATATGTGTAACTAAATCTGAATTGGTTGAGGGTGATTTCAAAGCCCTTGATATGGATTTTGTGAGTTGATTGTGTAAGAAATTGTTATCCAATTCTCTAATTGAAGTTGCTTGTATTTTCCCATATCTAATGCTTATGATTGCTTATTGATTGTATTTGGAATGGCCAACTGAATATAATCTGTTGTTGTCTATTGCTAGATTAGAAATCTTGATCCGTAATTGTCATGAATTTCCAATCATTAGTAGCAAAATTGTGATCAGAGATTGCAATTGGAAAATACAACCTAGGTTAAATAATCCGAACTTGTGTGATTATTGCTTAGATCAACCTATCTTTCTCATCGTAATGCTTCCATTGAATTAAACTTAGAGAGCTTGTTCTAGGTTGTTTAATGGATAGAGATTAAATAAAGAGCTTGTTTTATTTAACAACAAAGTAAGGAAAGATTGGGATAACAGAGCTTGTTGTTATCTACGGTTGATAACTTCAATGCTGTAATTGGATTACAATTCTATGTTAATTCACAAATTCATATCTTGTGGCAGAGAATGAACTCTTAACCAAGTGTCTCTCATTGATTTTTCACTCCATTTAACTTTGCTTTGTGTTATTCTTCATTTGCTTTCGTATTAAGTTTAGTTAATCAATCAACAAAACCCCCCCTGTTTAGTTTATTATTGCTGGAAAATAACAAATTCAATTAGAATCAATCCTCGTGGGAACGATATCTACTTATCACTTTATTACTTGTGCGACTAGTATACTTGCTAGTTTCGAACGCATCAAGTTTTTGGCGCCGTTGCCGGGGATTGATTTTCTAATCGATTTGTTATTTTGTTTTCATTGTTGATTCATATTTTTGTTTGTTTTTCTTTTCTGATTGTTTGTGTTTAGACGACATGGCAGTAAACTTCCATCAATTCAGTGGCGGATTTGAGCCACAACTACCATGGAGAGTAAATGAGGTAAGCACTCCGAACATTGAGCAACAACTTTCTGAGTTAGCTTCTCTTTTGGAAAACATGGCTGTAGGACATATGCAGAAATCTTATGTATGTGAGGTATATTCTACCATGGAGCATCCAATCGACATGTATCCAACTTTGCAAGGAGATATGGAACAAGCCAATGCCATGGATGGATTTCCAGGACAAACAAGGCAATGGTATGATCCTTCTCTAACACTTACAATGCTGGATGGGAAGATCACCCTAATTTCAGTTACTGGAATCATCAACCAATCGTCCCAAATGCCATACCAAATCAACACAAGGTTTTAATCAACCTAGAGTGCAGCAACCATTTCAAATGCAACCACCACCAATGCCACAACCAGCACCACAACCAGCTCCAAAAAACTCAGGTATGTCACTCCAGGATATTGTTAATGCACTTGCCACTAACACAATGCAATTCCAGCAGGAAACTGGGGTAAGTATCCAAAACCTGGCAAATCAAATGGGACAATTGGCCACTAGCATGAGCAAATTTGAGGGCCAAGGCTCAAAAGAATTATCTTGTCAAATGGTGATAAATCCAAGAGAGAATTCATGTGCGATAACTTTGCAAAATAGAGAGCAATTAGATGTCCTACCAAAGAAATCACAAACTGATGAAGAAGATGACACCACTTCCACCATGAACAAGACATCATCCTCTGAGGTAAGTCTTAAAACTACTATTCCTTCTTATGTTACTCCTCCACCTTTTCCTAGCAGATTGGCAAAATCGAAGAAGGAGGAACAAGAAAAAGAAATCCTGGAAACTTCTCAGAAAATCGAGGTAAATATACCACTTCTGGATGCTATCGAGCAAGCACCTCGTTATATAAAATGTCTCAAGGAGTTATGCACTAGCAAGAGAAAGTTGAAAAGAAATGAGAAAGTAAGTGTAGGAGAAAATGTTTCAGCTGTTCTACAAAGAAAAATTCCTCCGAAATGCAAAGATCCAGGTACGTTCACCATTCCATGCACCATTGGTAAACCCAAGTTTGAAAGAGCTATGTTAGATTTAGGAGCATCTATTAATGTCATGCCATATTCTATTTATGCTTCTTTAAATCTTGGACCTTTTGCGAAAACTGGTATTACCATTCAGTTTGCTGATCATTTTAATGCATATCCCAAAAGAGTTGTGGAAGATGTGCTTGTGCAGGTGAATCAATTGATTTTCCCAGCAGACTTCTATGTCCTTAAAATAGAGGATGAGACATCTTCTAATCCAACACCGATTCTTTTAGGGAGACCATTCTCGAAAACTGCTAGAACAAAGATTGATGTTCATGATGGCACTCTCACCATAGAGTTTGATGGCAAGGTTATCCGTTTCAATATTTTTGAGGCAATGAGGTACCCTAGTAACTTACATTCTGTTTTTGCAGTTGACGTTATTGATTCTTTGCCACAACAATGTTTTGAGTTAACTTGCAAGAATGGATTGGATGTAGCTATTAGTGAGCACATAGGGATAGAAAATTCTAAGGAATCAAGAATTTTGATACAAGTGTCTAAAGAATTGAAAGAAGTTGTGGCAAGCTTAGATAAGACTATAGCCATAACTATAAACAGGTATGATGTTTCGTATATTGAATTGTCTTTATCTAATGAGAAACTTCTTCCTTCTATGATGAAAGCCAATACCTTGTAGCTTAAGTCACTTCCAGATCATTTGAATCATAGATTCTTGGGTGAGAATGATACTTTGCTAGTTACAATGGAAATGGGCCTTGCACCACTACAAGAAGAGAAACTCATCCGAGTACTTAGAGATCACAAAATAGCTATTACTTGGATGATTGCTAACATCCAAGGCCCAGCCATATGCATACACCATTTCTTGTTGGAAGAAGGATCCAAGCCCACTAGAGAAGCATAGCGGAGATTGGATCCTCTCATGATGGAACCAACGTCGAGCTGAGGACGTTAAACCAAACACTTATTGGGAGGTAACCCAATGTTTTTGAAAAATAAATAAAAGAAAAGAAAAGAAAAATAAAATAAGGTAATAATGATCGATTTTTGTGTCTCGAGGAGATTCCTTTCGTAGGCCATCAAATTGATCAGGTTTTATCTCTCTTTGCCATCTGTCTTATTTGTTATATATATATATATATATATATATAATATATATATATATATATATTTTTACTTGTTTTTGACTTTTGTTTGCTATTGTGTTGTTATCTCTTTTATGTGTCTTTAGTTTCGTTTCTGCTCTTTTCTTTTCATTCCTTTTGTTTAATTTGATTATTTCGTACTTCGAATTCATTTGTGCAACAGCTTGAGGAAACATCCATAGGAGAGCTGAAACCATTGCCCGAAGGTTTAAAACGTGCATATCTAGGAGAAGAACAAACTCAATCATATTATCGGTAATATCTCTCATTTTCTCTTCTCCAATGGATGCCGATATCTTTTTGTCAAACCTTCGTAAATATTTCCATTCACTTTCTCAAAATGCTGTGTTTAAAATTTATAAAGTATGGATGACTAGACTTTGGGCATTGATGCTCTTAAATGTGCCTGCTGATATCCGATGGCTTATCGAAGCCAAGGTGAGATTGTCCGGTGAGCCGGACATTAATCTCGCAAAATACATGCCTGGTCTAGGAAAGAGCTACTACGCCAAGAGGCGAAGAGCGAAAAGGTTACAAGTATGTTATAAATGTGCTAGATGGAATTGTAACCAGACTTGTCGTTCATTAGGTTTTGCGTCCAGGAATAGAGAAGATAAACTTTCATTTATTAAGAATGGTTTGAGTAATGAGTCGCTGGATAATGTTTTTATTAACTCTTGAGTCTCATTCTTGTGGACTTGTTCAGCGTGAATTACTTAATCTATGGACACAATTTCGTGATGAATTGCAGTGTTATAGTCTAGGGAATCTGACTAAAAACGACCCTGTTTGCCAGTTTATAAGAAAACTGGATGGGAAGCAAATCCCCGACTCATAGAAGGCGTTTCAGCCGTTACTGGACGTAAAACCAGAGGAAGATGTGAGCCACAATCACAACTACTTGTATATTTGAATGTGTGTTGTTGTTGTCGAATTTTATTTCTTTCTTGTTTCGTTTGATCTGATTATCAATGTTGTTTTTGTGTTGTTGTTGTTTGTTGATTTTGTTTGTTTTAATTTCAAGTTTTCTTTTTGACAAACCATATGACTACCCCATGTCATAAGCACACGTAGAGACAAGTGTGGAGGTTTCGTCAACCTCCGCCGAAAGTATATCTCCATTTTTCATGCACATGTGAGAGACAAGTGTGGAGGTTTTGTCAACCTCCGTTGAAAGTAATCTCTACTTTTCATGCTTCACATGGGAGACAAGTGTGTAGGTTTTGTCAAATCCCGCCGAAAGCATATCTCATTTTTTCAAATCTTGGGGCGATAAATCTGCATCGAGCAACCCCCACCGAAAGTATGTCCCCATGTGTCAAAATTTGAGAGTTTTATGTGTGTATATATACATTCTACATATTTTCGTATGTCATTCCATAACCTGTCTTGCAATTGAAAAGCATAATACCTAACGTGCATCATTGTCTTACACAAGTTTAAAGCACTTGTAGAAATGGAGAAAACACCAATTCGGCGATTCCAAAATATATGCGTATTTTGTGGATCGCAATTTGGTAAGATGGAGAGTTTACAACAGCAGCTCTTGATCTTGGTAGGACATTAGCTGCGAGGGGTATTCATTTGATTTATGGAGGGGGTAGTCTTGGGTTAATGGGGTGTGTGTCGACAGCTGCATCCTTGGGAGGAAGTAAAGTTCTCGGCATTATCCCTAAACCATTAGCTGTGCGAGATATCGTAGGCAACACAATCGGGGAAGAGTTACAGGTCTCTAGCATGCATGAGCGTATTGCACATATGGTCATTAAATCTGATGCATTTATAGCTTTGCCCGGTGGTTATGGTACATTAGAGGAGATATTTCAAATCACCTCTTGGGCACAGCTAAACATCCATCGGAAACCCATTGGTTTGTTAAATGTCAATAATTTTTTTGATGGTTTGTTGTCTTTTCTTGATCAAGCAGTAGAAAAAAACTTCATCTCACAGTCAGCGAGGCAAATCCTGGTTACAGCTTCAACTGCAGGGGAGTTAATTGACAAATTACAAGAATTCGTCTATTCGCCTGATTCAACAATGGCTCGGATAGATTGGTTTGGAGAAGGCAATAAGAGGCGTAAACTGGATTTAACACTCCATCTGTAATCTCTATCTGCTGGTTTGCTTTGTTTTTGTTTGCTTTCTTTTTATTGTGTTTATTTGAGAGTTTTCATTTCTTTTGAGCTTTTTCAGGTTATTTCTTTCGCCCCAGGTAATATTTTCTAATCATGGCTTTTAGAGTGGTGGCTTAAAAAGTTTAATTTCTCTTGAAACGCATTCTGGATCTCTTCAATCCATAATGGCTGAATAAGGAGGCTAACTTCTAAACTTTTTAGACCCATTCTAACTGACTTGTTTTTGTTTGCTGGCTTGTTGGACTTTGTTATTTTATGAGTAAGTTTAGTTTTGTGTAATTTAGAGTTGTTGTGTGTTTTTGTCTTTATCAGTTTCGATTCGAAAAAAAAAACATTGTGGAAAAACCTGAGAATGGCAGAATATGGGGTTTCCTTAACTCTTGAAACGCATTCTCTCTAAATAAATCTGTAGTTTGTTTATTTTATGTTGTTTGAAGTGTCTTGTTTCTTGTTTTGTTCTTCATAATAAAGGTATATAGGCTGGAAACCTTAAGTCTGCGGGCTACTGGTCCTAAGGATTGTTGAAATATACAATCTTGACTCAGGTGTAACAACGCCACGTACCTCTTTTCTTGCATTTTGTGGGTCGATGATAAGATAATGATTGAATTAAGAATAACTCTTGGAAAATGATAAATGATGCATGGATCTGTGTGCTTGAAATGTATATTGGTTTTTGCTTTACCTTTGATTCCTTGCGCAACATTGAGACTGAGCTATATCACTGAGTTATTTGTTCACTTAGAGCAAGTTTATGCAATTTAAATGTTTCTTCAGATTTCAATGAATTCTAGAACTTGTTTGATGGTCACTCGAGGCGAAATCCTAGACTGTGCAACATTGGGGAAATGATTTAGGCCATCTTTGGACCGTTTGAGCCTTAATAGCCAACCTTGACTGAAATTAATCCCTAGTTACCCCTTTGAGCCTTGTAAGCCTTTTTCTTTGTTAACTCACTAAAAGATTTCCTAACCTCAAATGAATTTGTTCCAAACAGTTTATCCCTTACCTATGAGCATGTAGATCATTCACAATTAAATTTTGAGCTATGTTCTGGTTTTGGGAAGTTAGAGGAGGTTGGGATGTGTCATGAGCAATGCAAGTGAGTTCTATTGTGTTTGTAAAAAAAAAAAAAAGAAAAAAAAAACCAATCTGTACTTATCGTCCACGTACTTACACATTGAGGACAATGTGTTGTTTAAGTGTGGGGGAGGGGAAGTGTAATATAAAAAAAAAGAAAAAAAAAGAGAGAACAAAAGAAAAAGAATAAGAGATCTATACCCTTAAGTGTTCTTAAAAAGAATGAAACAACAAAGTGTGGGGGTGTAGTTTTCTTTTGTTTTCTGCAAAAAAAAAAAAGATTGAGTGTTCTAAATAAGTTTGGGGGAGTAACCTGGTGAATTGAAATGAAGTTGTGTTATAAGGTTGAGCTCTACATAGTCTTGAATGATTTATGTGTTTGTGGGTGATTTGAGCCAAATTATTATCCTTTATCATACCTTCACCCAAGCCAAACGTTACAAGCTTAATAAAGTCCTACTTGATCCTTGGTGTTGTGCATGTCTACATTAGTGGAGAGTGACTTGAAAAGCAGGCCTATGGAGTTCATTTATACACACATCTTCAATATTAAATATGATTCATTTTTATGCATAAACTCATCCGGGTTACAAGTGATTAGGTGAGAATGGCTCTACACACACACACTTGAAGAATTGAAGTGAAGCGAAACTAATCTTTGGATAAAATTCTTGATCAAGTGCATTATTTTGAAGTTTTCCTTGGGTTATAATTAAGTACAATCTTTGAGGCCTATTTGCAAGTTGAAGCATTTGTGTGTTTTAATTTTTCTTTGATTCTGTTTCGGTTTAGTTTTGTTTCATATCGTTGTAGTTGCTCGAGGACTAGCAAAGTTTAAGTGTGGGGGAATTTGATAAGTGTCTATTTATATATCATTTTCATATCAATTCGTCCATGTTTCTTTGCTATATTCCTTGGTATTTTTATGTTTTTGTGTGGTTTTGATGTTTGTAGGAGTTTTGGAGCAACTTGCACAAAAATGGAGTAAAACCCTTCATTTTCACCTCTGCTAGTCACCATCTTCTCGGATTTAATTGTATTGATATACAATGAACCCGATGACATATTATATACCGTTGGAAAGCTCTCGAAGTCTATTTTCTGGAGAAATTTACGGTTTATAAATCCATTCAGTGTACCAAAAGTTGTAATCAAAACAGTGTGAGAAGTATAGAAATGTAATTCCACAAATCACTGTAGCATGTATAATACGGGACACTGTAGCAGGTTACTGTAGCAGAGTATTTAAACACATTTTAGGGTTTTATTTTCATAACTTGAAGAGGGGAAAACGTGGGAGGAGGCTGCATTTCTGGATTTCTCTCATCCCTTGGAGTTCTTGAAGGAGAAAGAAGATTTTGAAAGAGGAGGAACTACAATTCCAAGAAGATTCATCTACAAAGAAGATTTTCAAAGAATTTGCTAAGTTCTTTCTTTCCTTTTCAATTCTGGAATTTCTCTGTATTGTATTTGTTATTCTGATTGAATATGTGTAACTAAATCTGAATTGGTTGAGGGTGATTTCAAAGCCCTTGATATGGATTTTGTGAGTTGATTGTGTAAGAAATTGTTATCCAATTCTCTAATTGAAGTTGCTTGTATTTTCCCATATCTAATGCTTATGATTGCTTACTGATTGTATTTGGAATGGCCAACTGAATATAATCTGTTGTTGTCTATTGCTAGATTAGAAATCTTGATCCGTAATTGTCATGAATTTCCAATCATTAGTAGCAAAATTGTGATCAGAGATTGCAATTGGAAAATACAACCTAGGTTAAATAATCCGAACTTGTGTGATTATTGCTTAGATCAACCTATCTTTCTCATCGTAATGCTTCCATTGAATTAAACTTAGAGAGCTTGTTCTAGGTTGTTTAATGGATAGAGATTAAATAAAGAGCTTGTTTTATTTAACAACAAAGTAAGGAAAGATTGGGATAACAGAGCTTGTTGTTATCTACGGTTGATAACTTCAATGCTGTAATTGGATTACAATTCTATGTTAATTCACAAATTCATATCTTGTGGCAGAGAATGAACTCTTAACCAAGTGTCTCTCATTGATTTTTCACTCCATTTAACTTTGCTTTGTGTTATTCTTCATTTGCTTTCGTATTAAGTTTAGTTAATCAATCAACAAAACCCCCCCTGTTTAGTTTATTATTGCTGGAAAATAACAAATTCAATTAGAACTAATCCTCGTGGGAACGATATCTACTTATCACTTTATTACTTGTGCGACTAGTACACTTGCTAGTTTCGAACGCATCAGCTACTTAGCTTAATTTTGATTGAGTGTTTTTAATTTTATTTTTATGTGTTAGCTTTTAAATTTTGATGCAGTGTTTTTAACTTTATTTTTATGTGTTCGTTTTGAATTTTGATGGAGTGTTTTGAATTTTGATGACAATAATGGTAACAAAAAAATAATTACGAATACCAGATGCTTAAAAATAAGATTTTTAACTACATTGTAGTTCAAAACCATATTTTTATTTTTAACTACAGGCCACAGTGTTAGCCTCTCACAGAATCACATTGTGCACCAATTGAGATGGAAAGGACAGCTTCTGAATGTCTAGGATAAACCCAAAACATGTATCACGAAACATGTCTTGTTGCCTCACACTCAAGTTTGCGCGAATCCATTCAATACAGTCCAAACTTGCCAAGTTTGTGATCACCGTATGGTAGTGCTCATCATATGGTGTCCTCAAGGTGAAGGACAATCCAAATTCACTTGCCATTTGCTTTAACCTACAAATACAAGGCCGTTATAGTTAAATATGATACAAAAAGGTAAAAAAAAATAAAGCTCAAACAAGTAACCTGTCAAAACACTTGACAAAACTTGACGCACTCGATAGAGCTCGACAACATAATCTGACACTCGACAGAAGCTTTCATCCGACATATCGAGTGTCAGATACATGGTTCGAGACACTCGACACTAATGTATCCGACACTTGACTTGTCGGATGAAAGCTAGTGTCGAGTGTCGGATGAACCATGTATCCGACACTCGACATGTTGGATGAAAACTAGTGTCAAGTATCAGATGATGCATCCGACACTCGACGTCTTTGAAAATAGACTGATATCGAGTGTCGATTGTGAATCCGATACGACTCGACATGTAAGTGTTGAGTGTCAGATGATCGTGTCAAACTCTATCGAGCGCGTCGAGTTTTGTCGAGCGTTTTGGTAGCTTGCTTGTTTTAGCTTTATTTTTTTGCAACCTGGGTTTTAATCCTGGGTTATTGGAAAATCCGGCCCTGGCCCCAGAAAAAAAATTCTGGGGAATTTCCCGGGATTGGGGTTTACAATTGATGGTCGTCCCCAGCCCTGGATTTTGCCATCCCTAGCTATAAAGATATTACGGATGCCCAAGATTAATAATAATATAACTCTATTTGATTTGTCATTATTGGTGGGATAAAAGATAGAGCACACTGGCAAGGTAACAAGAGTTATATAGTTTTCTAACTTGTAAAATTGGTTTTGAGGCATCTAGAAAAGTCTATATAATATGGAGCGCTTATGTGTCAAAGTCGTCAATAAAGTATATTAAGGCAAACCTTTAGGATAAAAGGAAGTACTTAATTGAAATTTTAGACACAAGTCAAATATGTTTATTTGGCTAAAATCACCAACTGGAATTAGGTTACTGATTGTGCTCCTAGTTTGGAGAATTGGTGTCATCTAATAAAGAAACTTTAAATGCATTGGAATTAAAAATGGTTTAAATTGTGTACATATGAAGATCAAGAAATCATATTCTAATGACCATTTATATATATAAATGCTTCTTTTTCACTGAAATATGATTATCTAATCTATTTACATAATTCTTTTACCTAGATCTACATGTACCCAATAGCCTAATAGTAAGTCTGTGAATTATTGCCTAAAATTCTTCCGTTAATATACTTTCTAATAAACATTCTTAATTAGGTAAGAAAGAAAAAATCAAAAGTTATTAGAGACTATTATACAGAAAAAGCCTTCCGAATAGACTTTCCAAATTAACATTGGAAAGTGTTGGTGTTAACGTAAAACATGTGACATGCACATGTTCAAATTTTTAGTTAACTTGTGATTAAAGTAAGAAAGGTATCTTGATCCCTATTTTACTGTTTCTAGATAATTATTATAGAAAGTATTTTGATTCACAATAAATATCTCTCTAGATCAGGATAATATTTCTTGTATCCTATTCAGACTAGGAGGATAGTTAATGTGTCCTCATTACTTTAGGAGATTAACTATAAACAATTCCTATTTTATTTTATCCTAATCCTAATGTGATCTTGATTGAAATCTCTATAGGACTTTTAGGAAGATTGTATCAAGACCTCTGAATATATATTGATGTTGAAAAAGTCGACAAAAGAGAAGACAGAGGGAGAAAGAGTCTTTGCGCAAGAGAGGTTATTGATTGTTGATCACGGCATTCCATAACTTCATAAGAGAAAAGCTTTGACGCAGAGGAATGTCTTTATATCTTTGATTTATTGAGTCTTTGTTTTCATGTATGAGAGTTAAAATCGTATATGAGTTGTTGATTAAGTCTGAGTGAGTTAGTAAACACTTACGGAAACTTGAGGGTTGAGTATTTATGTAATTCTGTGTTAGACATCGGGTGTTATGTATGACTTAACAGTGTTCTCTTAAGTTATCTATGATAGAGAGTGAGCAGTGTCACTAGTGTTTAGGATCTTTGCAAAGATTTTGTTTATCAAAGATTAGGTCTGTGTATGAGAGTGAGTCAGCACTGTAAAAAGTCCTAAAGATTGTACAAACAAGAACATAGTGAATTAGAGCTTTATAGCTGTCCGTGGACGTAGATTTTTTTTAACCGAACCACGTAAAAATCCTCCTGTGTTGATTTACATAACAGTTTACTGTGTTGTTATTTATAACTGCATACCTCCAGAACTCTCAATTGGTATCAGAGCGGGTTCACTGATAGACAAGTGAAGAAAACGATCAAGTTGATCTAGAAGGATGGAGTTTATTCGCAATGGAAGATCTGGAATGCAACCATCTATTCTCGATGACAGTAATTACCCATTTTGGAAGGTAAGAATGATGATGTATATCAAGTCTCTTGATGATAGGGCATAGACGAGTGTACTCAAGGGATGGACACCCTCAACAAAACTGAATGCCTTTGGTAATGCCAAACCAAAATTAGAGGATGAATGGTCTGATGAAGAATACCGACGATCCAGTTGGAACTCCAAGGCTCCTAATGCAATCTTTACTGCAGTAGACTTAAACAACTTCGGACAGATTTCTAGATGTAATGTGGCCAAAGAAGCATGGGACATACTTGAGGTAAAACATAAAGGTACTACATCTATTAAAAGATCTAAGCTAATGAGGCTAAATTCTCAATTTGAAAATCTGATGATGCATAAGGATGAATCAATTTTTGATTTTTACTCTAAGATATGTCACATTATAAACTTAGCATACATGCTTGGCAAAAATTTTACTGATGCAGAAGTTGTTAGTTAAATAATTAGGTCTGTCCCAGACAAATTTCAACCTAAAATTTTAGCTCTTGAGGAAGTTAAAAACACTGACGAAATGAGAGTTGATGAACTGATTGGTATTCTCCAAAACTTTGAAATAAATCAAAGTACTTGGAAATAAAAAGGTAAAAGCATTGCATTTAATGTGAAAGCTGAAAAATCTGATGATGAATGTAGTGATGAGCTTGATGAAACTGATTCTAAACAAATTACTTTTCTAACAAAAAATTATGTCAAGTTCATGAAAAGAAATTTCAGAAAAAAGAATCAAGAAAAGCCATCAAACTCAAATGAAGAAAAGTTTAGAAAATTCAGCAAGGAGAATAATAAAAAGAAACCGAAACAACTTGAAAAGAAAGGGTAGATTCAGTGTTATGAATGTTCTGGTTATGAGCATATTCAATCTGAATGTGCTAATCTCAAGAAGAAAAACAAAGGGCTGACAGCAACCTGAAGTGATGAATCAGAATCAGAGTCAGAAGACCAAGAATGTATGAGCAATTTTGTTACATTTATAACATCTGCAGCAAATAAAGGAAAGGCTATTATGTCAGACATAACAGAAGATTGTCAAGACAGTGTTGATCATTCAGATGAAGAAGATGGACCAGAATATTATAAAGAGTTGCAAGAAACTTACAATGCACTCTATGGTGAATGGCTAAGTCACAAAGAAGAAATCAACACCTTGAAAAGGGAGATTGAAGTTTTGAAATGTGAAAAAGCTTTTGCTGAAAATCACATCATTGAACTTGAGACTGTTTTGACAGACAAAATAGTACACATTGAGAAAATCACAATAGAATGATTGAAAGCAATAAGTGTGTTGATCAACTCAAAATTGGAGCAGCCAAACTTGATCAGGTCTTAAGTCTTGGAAGAGACAACTCCAACAAATATGGATTGGGATACATAGAAGGAAACATTGCATCTTCATCAAAAAAATTTTTCGTGAAAGTTTCAACATCTGGTAAGAATTTTGAACCTAACTCATTAAAGTCAAGTCCTGATTCCAAGAGCAGCGAAACGTATGTTTCTCCACTGAGTTCTTTCAAATCCAGCCCGGAAAAGGTAAGGAAACTCATTCCTATTTGCTATTTTTGTGGTAAAAAGTGACATATTAGACCTAGATGCTTTAAATTGTTGAATCTTTTACATAAAAGGTCAAAACAATTTAAATTGTTACCAAAATCACAATAGCAGTGGGTTAAGAAAGATAAAACAGTATGCCATGTTGTATTTACTATACTTAATCATAAATCTAATGATTTGTGGTATTTTGACAGCGGTTGTTCCAAGCACATGACTGAAAATAAATTGTTTCTAACAAATTTTAAAGCATGTAGGGATGGCAATGTCACCTTTGGAGATGGAGCAACAAGTAAGATCATTGGTAAAGGCACTTTGAATCAAAGGCCTACCCAATTTTTGAAATGTCCTTCTAGTGGGAGACTTGAAAGCTAATTTTATAAGCATTAGTCAGATTTGTGATAAAAAGTATACTGTTAACTTCACACAAAACAAATGCATGGTCATAGATAATTTTGGTGAATGCATTCTAGAAGGTAATAGATCTTTGGATAATTATTATCTAGTAGAAATTGTATTTCATGCTAGGATTTCGGATTTAGAATTGTGGCATCAAAAATTAGGACACTTAAATTACAAAGACTTGGTTAAATTAATTAAGTTAGGTGCTGTAAGAGGAGTTCCTAAACTTGATGACAAAATTGATAAATTTGTGGACCATGTCAAATGGGAAAACAAATCAGAAGTTCACACAAATCAAATCCACATCTTAGCACTTCTAAGATACTTGATTTGCTTCACATGGATCTTATGGGTCCTCTGCAAATTGAAAGCATTACAGGTAAAAGATATATATTTGTTTGTGTGGATGATTTTTTTAGATATACATGGGTTGATTTCATTAAAGAAAAATCTAACACTTTTGATGCTTTCAAGAATCTTTGTATTAAACTTAAAAATGAACAAAATAGGAACATTGGAAGGATTGTGAGAATAAGAAGTGATCATGGCAAGGAGTTTGAAAATGTTAGCTATACTGACTTTTGCAAATATCATGGAATTGATCATGAATTTTCAGCTCCTGAAACCCCTGAACAGAATGGCATTGTGGAGAGGAAGAATATAACACTTCAAGAGATGGCTAGAGTGATGCTCAGTAGCAAGAAGTTGACCAAGAGGCTATAGGCTGAAGTAATAAGCACTGCTTGCTATATTTCAAATAGAGTTTTTCTTAGACCGGGCACTAACCAGACACCTTATGAAATTTTGAAAGGAAAAAAACCTAATTTGAAATTTTTCATGTCTTTGGTTATAGGTGTTACATCTTAAACGACAGAGAACTGTTAGGAAAATTAGATCCAGGGAGTGATGAAGGAGTCTTTGTGGGATATGCACAAAACAGCAAAGCATTTCGAGTCTATAATCTGAGAACTGAGGCAGTCATGGAATCTGCAAACATAGTATTTGATGACTTTGATGAATATGCAAAGTACTCACTAGAGGAAAGCATAACCAACTTCACAAAAAATATAGAAAAATCAGATCCAGACAGCAATAAAAAGGAATATGCTGTTATGAAAGAGGAAACAGTTGTTGTTACACCTAATGTAACCGTAATATCTGACAACTCAGATTTGAACAAAAATTCAATTCAGAATGATGATGATAGAAAAGATCCACCCACATGGATTCAAAAGGCACATCCAACAAGTTTTATCACTGGAACACCAGATGGCATGATGAAGACTCAGACAAGGTAAGAAATCAGGTAAGGTTTGCATGCTAAGTTTCTTTAGTTGAGCCAAAAAATATGAAAGAAGCCTTAAAGGAAGAGGCGTGGATTCAAGCTATGCAAGATGAACTTAATCAGTTTAAGAGGAATGAAGTATGAGAATTTGTTCCTAGACCAGAAGGTACAAATGTCATTGGAACTAAATGGATTTACAAAAATAAAACTGATGAAAGTGGTCAAGTAGTAAGAAATAAAGCTAGGTTAGTTGCACAAGGTTACACACAAGTTGAAGGCATAGACTTTGATGAGACCTTTGCACCTATAGCTAGACTTGAGTCAATCAGATTACTACTTGCAATTGCTTGTTTGCTTGATTTTAAGTTGTATCAAATGGATGTTAAAACTGTATTTTTAAATGGCTATCTCAATGAAGAAGTTTTTGTTGAACAGCCTAAAGGATTTGAAGATCCTAAACATCCATATTTTGTGTACAAATTACACAAAGCTTTGTATGGTTTGAAACATGCTCCTAGAGCTTGGTATGAGAGGTTGATAAATTTTTTAATCAACAGAGGTTATAAAAGAGGCAGCAATGATAAGACCTTGTTCATCAAACATGCATCAACCTATTTTATTGTTGAACAAATATATGTTGATGATATTGTTATCGGATCAACTAACAAAGCAAAATTAATGAGTTTGTTAAGTTGATGCAGGAAGAATTTGAGATAAGCTTGGTAGGAGAATTAAATTTCTTTCTTGGATTGCAGGTTAAGCAAATGAATGATGGGATATTTATATCTCAATCAAAATATACTAAAAATCTTGTAAAGAAATTTGGGCTTAAGAATGCAAAACCAATGAAAACTCCTATCAGTACTAATCTAAAACTTTCAAACGATAATGCAGGAAAAGAAGTTTATGCAAGCTTATATAGAAGCATTATTGGCAGCCTACTTTATCTCACAGCAAGCAGACCAGATTTGAGCTTTAGTGTAAGACTATGTGCAAGGTTTCAAGCAAATCCCAAAGAATCACATCTTGCAGCAGCAAAGAGAATCATCATGTATGTTCATGGAACATATGATTATAGAATATGGTTTTCTAAATATACAAATTATTGTCTTGCAGGGTTCAGTGATGCAGATTAGGCAGGAAATGCGGATGATAGAAAAAGTACTTCAGGAGATTGTTTTTATCTTGGTACTAACTTGGTTTCATGGCACAGCAAGAAGTAGAATTCGATTTCTTTATCTACAGCTAAAGCTGAATACATAGCAGCAGGGAGTTATTGTACACAACTATTATGGATGAAGCAAATGTTGAGTGATTATGGCATTGAACAAAAGCCTATAACTGTGTTTTGTGATAATACTAGTGCAATAAATATTCTAAAAATCCTGTTCAGCATTCTAGAACAAAACACATTGATATTAGATACCATTTTATAAGGGAACTAGTAGAATCTAAGGTGATACACATTGAGCACATCTCCACTGATAAACAATTGGCTGACTTGTTCACTAAGGTATTGGACACAACAAGATTTGAAAATCTAAGAAAAGCCTTAGGTATCTGTCAGTTATATGAGTGAACACAGTATGCTGTTATGTTATTCATATCTATAGTATCATAAGTTTCTTTCTAAATTAGCATGTTTTGAGCTGTGATATAAAAATTGTGTGAATAATTAAATACTGGTTTAAAAAATGAAAAATACAAAGAGGGCTACCAGTATATGACGTGTGAAAGCCATCCATTGAGAGTAACTTCATTGTATCTAGGAAATATGGTGAGGTCACCCACTCAAAAGGAAAAGGGCTACCTCTATACATTTGTAAAAGCCACTCTATTATTTAGCAAATTTATATTGAGACTAACTTTTATGTGTGTAAGAAGCATACTCAAGTTGTCCGCTCAATATATTCAAAATTAATGTGTGAATCACTCAGCTCCAAAATTATGCCTTCTTAGAATAAGAAATATGATAATTCAGATATTACTGTTATGATATGGCTAACTGTGTTCTGTTACGTGTTTCATAACAATGTCCTATGTGCTTATTCTAAAAATTAAGTCACTTGTGTGTCCATGTGTCAAATTTTGCCATGTCAGTATCGTTGAATTAAGAGGGAGAAGTCTCAATGGCGGGAATCCCTATTCGATCAGTATTCCTTATTTGAATTTAATTCAAATTTGAATTGATTAGTTTGAAGGGAGTTATTAAATAGTTTTCTTTTGGAAAGGAAAGACATTAATTGATTTTTTGATGAAAATAAAAAATTCCTTAAAAATCGGCCTAGTATATATAACAAATAGTTTATGGGCTTCTCCTGTTCATATAATCCCTCATCCACAGTTGCTTCCCTATCCTGCGTGTTGGCTCTCTGCTTCTGTTCTGAAAAACTTTTTGCAGTTTAGAAACGCTAGCCATGGCAACATCAAACTCGATAGCCAGTGCTTATTCTTCAGGCGACTCCAGTCAAGATAGTAGTAACAGTAGTCAGTCATCTCCTACATAACACAAACAGGCAACAAGAGCAGTCGATCCAGCCATCAGCGAGGACGACCAAGTACCAGTGAAGAAGATCAAGGAGAAGGTCAAGCCAAAATATAACAAATTTCTAACTGCTACAGTCAAACATAAATTTGACAAGATTACTTCACAGAGGAAGCTTCAGTTAGAAAGGCCTGTGAAACTCTCGGACTTCAACTCATATGGTGTCAGTGAGATAATTGAGTCCAATTACTGGACTCGAACGGTATTAAACTTTTTTCCTCCTGTAAAAAAACTTTGATTCAGGAATTCTATGCTAATATTTCAAGCACCATTAATGATCTTAAGAGTTTTCATTACCATAAGGTCTACTATCGGGGGAAGTTTGTGAAGTTCTTCCCCAATGTCATAAACTCTTTTATGGACATTCCAATAGAGAGCATGCATTCTCTAGATGAAGAGTATAAAATGGCCAAAATAGTTAAGGAAGTCACTAGTCGAACAGATATCGAATGGAAACCCAGAGATGGTCTTGACCAGAAATATCTTAAGAAGAAATACAGAGTGTTACGCAAAATAGCCAAATTTAATTGGCTTCCTTCTTCCCATCAAAATCAGATTTGGGAAGATAGAATGAAATTCCTCTTTTATTTAGGAACTAATATACCAGTAAAATTTGGACTGTTAGCATATAGAACAATTGTTCAAATTGGTTCCTATCACTCGGATTACTACTTGCTTGTGTTCCCCTATTTGATACAAGGCATACTTGCTCAGAACAACATTCCTGTGAGCTCTAGTGAACAAACTGAAGTTCTGTCTAAGTCCATTACCAAGGGATTTCTTCAAAGATTGCATGATCAAACTGATTTGCCTGCACCTGAACCTAAACCCACTAGAGTCAGGAAAAATCAATTGAAATTTGTTGAAGAAAAACTTGAATTGATCAATTCTGCTTTGACAGATATTCTGTAGGATTTAAAAGACATCAAACATAAGCAATCTATGTTGGAAGCTCAATTTCTCGGACAGCCTCAGTCCACAGCACCACACTCCATGGCACTTGAACCTGTGACTCCAGAAACAACAGCTGATGACATACCAGAAGCCACTGAACCAGAACCTGAGGAAGAAGCTCCAACTCCATCAAGTCCTACTGCACAGCCTGCTATTAAGACAAACAGAACAGCAGCACAGAAGCCAAAAGAAAAATCCAACAAGGCTTCTTTCAAGGGATATAACAGAAAGGGAAAGAAGAAACTAAAAGTGGTGAAGAAATCATCTTATCAGAAGAAGCAGAAATCAGACAAATCAGCTCCTACTTGGCAAGATGAATCTGATTCAGATGTACCAACAAAAATAAATTTCGGAATGAAACAGCCTTCACCACTTGCTGAGAAAGAATCCCTGGATATTCCTGACCCTACAGCAGCTGAAGAAGAACCTCATTCACCATCACCCCCTCTACCAGCACATGAGTCACCAGTTCCATCTTCCCAACTGCCTGCTTAAACCACTGAAACAAGTGCAAAAAGAATCGAGAGGGAGATATACAGAGTAGTTGCTGAAGTTACTGCTACCTCCTCGGATACAACTGAAGCTCCTCCAGCACCAACTCCTTCTGCACCAACAGCACCAGTTGTAACTCTAACAGAACAAGTTCCATCTGATCAGCCAACCTCTACCCCTAAGCGCCGATTTAAACATGTGGCTCGCAAATCCGTCAAACGCCCTGGTAGCTTTCCCTCACCACCTGTCAGAAAGTCTCCTAGACTCAGTTAGATTTTGGCCACTTGTGCTGAAATCAAGGGGGAGAAGATCACATCAAGGGGGAGAATTTGAGACCTTGACTTGGCTGGACTACTTTTATTGCTGTACTTTTATTTGCTGTCATTTTTTTTTTTATTCTCTCTGCTTACTAATTTTGTTTTTGTGTTACTTGTTTCTCAAAGGAATAAGTAAGAAGTGAGGGGGAGAATGATCTATCTGTTATATGTTGTGTGCACTTGAATGGCTTGCTGCATTGTGATAATCTGTATTAGTAAATTGAATGAATGTTGTAGATGATTTTAAGTGCAGTTGTGTTTAACATATATTTTCATTTGTTCTACAGACTTTGCGTGTACTAGTAAAACTTCACTTAGTACTTTATTCAGTCATATATCTCATGACAGTGTGCTGTTATGTGATTCACAACAGCTTTCTGATTATTTATTTGCATGGGATATTTGTCTGTCTTATGGTTTATGATAACTTTAAGTGATATCTATCTTATCATGTGTTGTTCTTAGAAACAGTTGAGTGCTTTCATCACAAGTTGCCGAAAAGGGGGAGATTGTTGGTGTTAACGTAAAACATGTGACATGCACATGTTCAAATTTTTGGATAACTTGTGATTAAAGTAAGAAAGGTATCTTGATCCCTATTTTACTATTTCTAGATAATTATTATATTAAGTATTTTGATTCACAATAAATATCTCTCTAGATTAGGATAATATTTCTTGTATCCTATTCAGAATAGGAGGATAGTTAATGTGTCCTTATTACTTTAGGAGATTAACGATAAATATTTCCTATTTTATTTTATCCTAATCCTAATGTGATCTTGATTAAGATCTCTACAGGACTTTTAGGAAGATTGTATCAAGACCTCTCAATATATATTGATGTTGAAAAAGTCAGCAAAAGAGAAGACAGAGGGAGAGAGACTCTTTGTGCAAGAGAGGTTGTTGATTGTTGATCACGACATTCCATGACTTCATAAGAGAAAAGCTTTGATATAGAGGAATGTATTTATATCTTTGATTCATTGAGTCTTTGTTTTCATGTATGAAAGTTAAAATCGTACATGAGTTGTTGATTAAGTCTAAGTGAGTTAGTAAACTCTTAGGGAAACTTGAGCGTTGAGTGTTTATGTAATTCTGTGTCAAACATCGGGTGTTATGTATAACTTAACAGTATTCTGTTAAGTTATCTGTGACAGAGGGTGAGCAGTGGCACCAGTGTTTAGGATCTTTGTGAAGATTTTGTTTATCAAAGATTAGGTCTGTGTATGAGAGTGAGTCAGCACTGTAAAAGGTCCTAAAGATTGTACAAACCAGAACATAGTGAATTGCAGCTCTATAGCTGTCCGTAGACGTAGGTTTTTATAACTGAACCACGTAAAAATCCTCC
The DNA here is from genome assembly GCA_013180625.2 of Boswellia sacra. NCBI lineage: Eukaryota > Viridiplantae > Streptophyta > Magnoliopsida > Sapindales > Burseraceae > Boswellia > Boswellia sacra. The sequence goes on along the minus strand of SNVD02007182.1, from coordinate 222,111 downwards.
TGTGTTGATTTACATAACAGTTTACTGTGTTGTTATTTATAACTGCATACCTCTAGAACTCTCATAAAGGAAGTATTCAAAGATAAGAGGACCTTCATTTATATCTTGAAAATTGATGCTAACCAACTAATGTCCATGGAGGAGTTGTCAATTGGTTGCATCATCATATATAGGATGTAAGTTTATTTTTTATGTAGATCTTGAGCAGTAGAAATTTGAATTGATTGGGAAATTATATCAATAAATAAGGATGACAGAAATGCAGATTGGATTAGGTTAATCTAAAATCCAACCCATTCTACAAAAATTATAATCTAACCCAATCTAATCTATGAATTGATTTCAATTTGCAGATTGGATCAGATTAGAATTTTGCGAGTTGCAAATAAGTGGTAGCATAACCACAATCTTACTTATTTAAATTAGATATGATATTTTTACTGGGAATATATGCAGGTTAATTAACTTCATTAATTATAATTTTTAAGTTATCAAATATTTAATATAATAATTTTTAACGGTAATTTCTCTTCCCATCTTAATGATACATATTGTTGATGCATGATTTTCGGACGGCCAGAAAGCGGGTTGAAGCTCGGGCAAAATGTTGGGTCCTGGTCCTTAAAACAAAGAAAATGGTCAAGGGCGACAACGAGAACCCTCCGATGCTCAAGTTAGTTTCTAACACACCCAAATTTTCTAAGATAATTTCCTAGAGAGAGAAGTTCTCAAAAGCAAGGGAAATTTAGAGAGAAAAAGTTTAGAGAAAAATGTGCATACTTTGAGTGAATATTTAGAGAGTTTATATAGAGATCATGAGGGCCATTGTGGAACCCAAACAATAGGCTCAAATAATGGGCTTACTGTATTAGATTTAATTAAGATCTAGTTTGATATGACCATAACAGTAGTCCCTCTAGGCCCAAGTCGAATAATGGGTTGAAGTAGGAGCTATTGAATTATTTAGGGGTGTAATTTTAATAGATTGGCAAGAAGGCCCGAAGGCATAATTTTGTCATATATGTCGGCTTAGGTGGCTTGAACCTCAAGGGGTTGTCACATATGTTAATGAGCCTATTGGGTTTGATTAAATAAACTTAGGTGACCTTATGTAGGCATCATATGGCAAATATTGATATGGTCAAATTTGAGGGAAGATTTATTTCTTTTTAAAGCCTTCCTTCCTCTAATTTTCACCACCTTCGATAGAAAGTTACAATGAGTAGGTCTCGTTCAAAAGAAAGAGGGAGTTTTTGGCAGGCAAGTGGAGAAGGTCGTCCAGTGTAAATATTCTGACAAGGTAAACTCTGTAATTTTCATTCTAGCTTCTTTGAAACCTGTGAGCATTCTTTATTGCATCTTAGTAAGTGCATATTCGACAAAATTGCATTGAATTAACATGAACAATATCCTATGTAATAAAGACATGCAGCCGCCTAGAATGCATGAAGTAGATTTAACGTACTAGGGCTGCTATTTCTAGCTTTGCATGATAAAATTAATTGGCATGCTTTACATTATAAAAAAATAATCCAAAAGTGGGCTAGTAATGACTGACCCGAAGCAATTAAACATAACAGCCTGTAGCACATAAGATAAAATCCTCCATGAAATATATATTTGTTTCTAATATAGGAAGATATGGATGCTAGACCATGATGAACATTAGGCATAATAAACATGTGAAAATTCCCTTAAACAAGTGGAAGTATGTAGGAAGGCTCGATGCCGGCTACAAAACTTAGTGAGCCTGTTATGAATGGAATAGAGGATGAAACATATCTAAAACACGTCAAACACAATGGCGAATTGGCGATGCATATACTAAATTGGTAAGCATAGCAAAGGGAAATAAAGTTTGATAATTTAGATACCTTAATTGCAATATTGAAATTGTCAAGCATAGTAAGAATATTTAAAATACTTTAACATGGTAAGGATGTAAAGCATGGCGGAGAAACGCATATCAAATAGGCTGATACAAGAAAGCTTACTGAAACTTGTCTAAAACAATTTGACATATATATATGAAAAATAAGTACCGATAAGTATAGAGAAAAATGTAATGTATAAAGTGCGCGCGGCATATACTAAGCATGCTACTAAGACCCAAAATTTTATGTTACTTGTTAGAACTTATCAAAATATTTTGGAGAATATTAAAAAGATAACAAATGAGCTCTGGCATGTAAATGGAAATCAACTTGAAACCAAAACAATTTAGTCTGGTGTACGGTTTGAATACAAGAACCATGGCTGAGATATGCAACCCAAGTAGAAAAGAGATGAAGGACATGCAATGTGCAGTATATAATATTGCGCAAGGTACCTTAAAGCTTGAAACTTTATGACACTAGGTTACAAAAGTTGGAGCATTTAAAACCATGTTCAGGTATGCTATTAACTTGTACCAAAAGTGCTTTGACTGACCTGGTGGCTACGCTTTTATAAATCAATTCTAAGCTGCAAAGATATTGTAGCTATCTGATACAGTAAGCTTGTTAATAACCATACTCGAAATAAATTGGAATACATAACCACCCAGAACAGGAATTACGTGAAACCAATTAAGATATATAGTCATGTAGAGAGGGGAAAAAAAAAAACAAGCGCGAAGATATGTTACGCATGGTTTGGTGGCACTTAGCTCCTTTTTTTTTTTAATTATGATGAACATCATATTGAACCCACCTGAACAACCGGCATTCTAATCATAATATAAACAAAATAAAACCATGAAGGTGCATGTGAAAAACAAAAAATTTAGACACATGAAACTTGAAAACGAAGGAGATATACTGGGTTTGTAGTTATGTGTAATCGAAGTGCCGCTTGGGTTGGGTGCACTTGGTGGAACATCTATCAGCTGGTTAGAAGCGCGATCAACACGCTGTAATGACTTTGGAAAACACCATTCGGGGCCACTTGTGCGCAATAGACCCAGTGGTGGTCTGAGACATGGCTGGAGGGGTGAATGGCGATCACTACTAAGCATGAAGCATGAGGTAGTGGCGAGAAGATATGAGTGCACGACTGGAGACTTGTACAGTGTGCTTGGGCACTCGGGCAAATTGTGAGGGACTAGGAGAGATGGGCGAGCGTCGAGGAGAGAAGGGCGAGGGACGAGCGGTGCATGAGAAAGACAAGGACAGACGCGATCAGGCGAGCAGCGAGCGTGCACAGGGCAAGCAGTCAAGTAGAAAGCGGGCAAGAGGCAAGAATGCTTGCCTGGGTGTGTTATGGCGAGTGCGTGCGATCACGAGCTTCTATATAATTTTTAGCTGAGGGGTCTTTTTGTAAAATCTAAACTTTACGAGCCCAAAAATTTTTAGGAGCTTAATTAAAAATTCCTAAAGTATACTAACCATAGGAACACCTTTTTTTTGGTCAGGGAGCAACTTGATAATTTTCCAGGGGGAATTTAAAGGGTTCTTCGAGGCTATCTTAAAACTTTTTCAACTTGGTCCTTTGACATTTCTTTTGTCTCATCTTCTCTCTTTCTTAGTAGATTTGGTTTGATGACTAATGGTTCCGTCTTATTTTTGCTGAAGGCTAGAATTAAGACTGTTATAGTGCTACAAGGGGGACCAAGTCATCAAAGCCAGTAAGCAAGGAATAGGGATCCTACAACCCACCACAAGGAGGCTAATGAGTTTTATCAAGCTTTATTTGGCCAATATCGCAAGGTAGAGCAAAACCCCCTTAATCACGAAGTGGTAGACATTGATAGAGAGAGTGACTGGTCATCCTTTATTAGCTCAGATAGTGATCTAAAAGTTAAACACTAGTAGGAGGTTGACCATATTAACGATCAGTTTGTGAATGGAGCTTTTATACTGTCAAAGCGTTTACGATCACGACACTATGTCAAAGCCTATTTCGAGGCTTAAGGGAACACAAACGAGCTATGACCACATCTGAAGAAATGGAGTTGCCATTCAATTAGTCAGTTGAGAATAAATAAAGGCAATCCAATCCCTCGCTTTATGACCTAAACTACCCTAATCCGTTTATAGATGAGTTCGGGAAGTTAGGTACGAGACATTCGCCTCACCCCGAATCAAAATCTGACCTCCACTAGGGTATACCAAATAAGAATAGCTCATACTGCTATACAGTCCAATTAGGTTTTTCATTTTATTGACACATTTCAAGTTTTATCTTCATTAATTATGTGAGGTGATATTCAATCAACGATAGTTGTATATTCATATAAAGAAAGAGGGAGGAGAATTGAATTATATTTCTTTTCAAACATGGAGGATATGGGAGATGATTACATTGCTCTTCGACAATAAATTAAATAAATTATATAAAATATTCCATACATTCATCCACGATAAATCACATATTCGAATATTAAATATAAATAGTCAATTTGAGAATTAATAGATAATGAATCTCTCACCACCATATGTGAGTTTATTCAATGTCTATTAAGCCTCTACAAGTAGATTCACACATTCATTCATACAAAGCCATAATCTAGAATCATGGTACTTTGACCTAAATTTGATAATTCTTATTATGGTAATTCCACCTATTGCTATTCTAGCATAATTCATAACAATGTACAATTTCCTAGCATGCTTCAAAGCAATTGTAAGTTTTCCTAAAATAATTCTAATCATCTGCTTTTAAGCATGATTCTAAACATATGCTCATAAGTATGATTCTAAGCATTCGCAAAGAAGATAAACTCCTAAACATGATTATAATAAAGAAGGGAAAGCGTACTTACCTTGATATACTTATCCACCTTACAAAACAAATAAAAGAGTAAACAATTCTATAAAATCCTAAACATGCTTCTAAGTATTAAAATAAATCCTAAACATACTTTTTCTAAGCATTAAAATAAATCATAGACATGCTTTCTCTAAGCATAAATAAAGCTAGAAAAATAAGAGAGAACTGCTCTTAGGACAAAATTTCTGGCTTTAGAGTAATATAAAACGTTGGAAAACTTTAGACTGGAAAAGATTCCTTGAATTCTCAAGTGTGTCTTCAAAAGAGAGAAGAGATGAATTTGATGTGTGTTAAAAAGTAAGGAGAGAGGGTTTTTATATAGGAGAGGGTTGAGTTGAAAAAAAGAAGGAGAAAACAAAAATGGAAGGTTTCCAACAAAATTTTCCCAGAATTCTTAAAGAACAGATGGTCAACGATGTAAGGACTACTGGTCGGCTGTCCTACAATAGCAGGTCGACTATAGGTGGATAACCGACCGGTGGTAGGACAACCGATAACAGATGACCAGTTATGGCCGACCAATCCCTCTTCTTTTACATTTTTTTAGTGCAATACCTTTTGACCCTCGTATGTTCGATGGCACATAATTGTTTCAGTTCAACAGATTCGTTCTAGATTAATTTTTGTGATTTTTGGAAGTCAAGTGTTAGTTTCCAAGACTCTTAGTTAGTTTCTTCTCACTTTTCTTCCTTTTGCTTCCACGGGCGTTTTGATCATTTTCATTGCTCGATATTCATCCTTACTTCATCAATGAGTCTACAGTTTGCCTACTACTTTGGAGAAGTTTATGAGACACAAAGATCCACAAAGTACTCTTGCTTCGTCTTTCCTTCTCCCATCTTGGCCTTTTCACCTTTATTTGTATTATGTCAGACTTCTCATTGTCCGCTTTCCTCCTCGATTTCTATAAAAAAAGATGTGCCCACTCAAGGGCTGATGTGCCCACTTGAGGGTTAATGTGCCCACTCAAGGGCTAATATGCCCGACCAAGGGTTGATATGCCCATTCAAGGGCTAATGTGCATCCTTCTAATGCATGCAATGAACTATTCTAGTGCGAACATGTCCATTCTTATTATGCGTAATGTACACCCTTCTAGTGCAGACAAATGCATCCTTCTAATGCTTGAAGTGCATCCTTACAATGCTAAGATAGAATACTTTTTAGTGCACCTACTTTCTAGGGTTTCTAACACTCTTCAGTGTACCTACTTTCTATGGTTTGTTAGCACTCTTCAATGCACCTATTCTGAGGGCTTTAAACACTTTTAAGTGCACCTAATTCTTAGAGTTTTCAAAACTCTTCATTATGCCTTTTTTTAGGACTTATGCCTATTCTAAGGGGTTAGAACACTCTTAAGTGCACAAACTTCTTAGGGTTTACAATATTCTTCAGTGCGCCTCTTCTCAAGGCTTGTGTCTATTTTAGGGGCTTTGAACACTCTTAAGTGCACCCACTTCTTAGGGTTTTCAGTACTCTCAGTGTGCCTCTACTTAGGGCTTGTGTCTATTATAAGGGCTTAGAACACTCTTAAATGCATATACTTCTTAGGGTTTCTTCTAATGCATACCCATCGAAAAAACATCTATCATACACTGCTTTGTGGTCTTTAGACTTTTTCACACTTTTTGCCTTCGGCTTTCTTCATTCTTTTTTGATCTATTCAAACTTTACATTCATTGGGTTTCATGCCCATCTTCTAAGTATTCTTCATTCTTCTTTTCTTGATTTCTTCCAGTCCACTAGGGAAAATTCTTTGATTCATTATTCTTTATTCTTGATCTCTTTAGGTTTTGCATTCGTAGGATTCTTCATTAGGGGGTTCATATTAGGTTGTTGATTCTCATGTTCACCGGGGATCTCTTCGTCGCTCTTACAAGTTCCTGCGAATTATCAAACATCTCTTGATGATTTTTAAATCAATTCAAGTTTTACCTCCCGTGGTGTGTTTTCCAATGAGCTACTTTCTAGTCCATGAAAGAATTCTTCTATGTGATTCAAACTGATGATTTCATCGATCGATGTTACTCATCTTTCCTTGCAAGTTGTTAAGCTATTGTCACGGCCGAGTGCTCATCATTGGTACGTTTCAAAAATTCTTTCAGTGTCTTAAGGTCGATGTAGAGTTTTTCTTCTCTTTTCTTTTCTTTTCCTCTTCTTTTTTTCTTTTTCTTTTTCTTCCTTTCTTCTTTCTTCTTTTCTTTTCTCTTTTTTTATGTTTTTGCCCTTCATTATAGGGACAGCCGATCGACTGTGTAAGGACTGTCGATCAATGATTTAACTGTCGATTGATGGTTAGCCAATAGCAGCCCGATAATTTGACTACCGGTTGACAGTGAAGGGTCTATATATGGATCCTTCACCTTCTTCCATTTCATTCGTGCGTCGTTTCTTCGTTTTTCATCTGATTTGCCTCCTGTTTTCTCCTATACGCTTGTCTTAGATTCCTTTTTCCAACGGCGGGTCATCCAATCCATCTTGACTTGAATGAGAGAGACTCAATTTGAAAATCAATATTAAAGGATTTTTTGAAAGACCAAGAGGTGCCTGCTGTCTACGACGTGGATTCCCACATGATCACCCAAGTGTGCACCCTTCTTCATTCTTCAGTCTTCTATTTTTTAGGAATTTTTCTATGCATATATTCATGTACAGACTTCAATTTCTTGCTTTAGGATTTCCATGAGAACAAGATGTGGGGGTCGTTTTCTAGAGCTCACACTTGGTTCTTAGAGATAAAGAATGATGTTGTTAGAAATAAGATTGCTACTACTAGTTTCTATAAGTTTATTACTTGTCTTTCACATACTGCTCGACACACTGATCGTCAAGCACTGGCTACTCTATGTGAGAGGTGGATGGACACGACCTACACTTTCCATCTTTTGGTTGGTGAGATGACTATGACACCTCTTGACATTGTCGCTCTAACTAGCCTTCTGTGTGGTGGAGAGGTTATACCCATTGATACTCGTATCACGAACTCGAGATCTACAAAATTTAGATCGTCAGCTTCTTAGGTGCAACGTGAAGATTAAGAACAACATCGTGATTCGGTACACTACACTTATCAAAATTAGAGGGGGAGATCAAATTTGACTCTAGTTAATGTGGATCAATATGCATGTAGCTTCATCGTGTATCTACTCGATTCAACACGTTTTGCCAATGCGTATAACACTACCTTCTTGACTATGCTTCTTGCCCTCTAGGATCTCGATCGAGTGAGGACTTCTAACTAGGGCCGTGTTACTCTCGGCCAGTTGTATTTTGGTTTAGACTGTGCTTGTCCAGGTGTTACCGCGATTACAGTTTTGCTTCATTACTTGAGGTAATTTATTTTCCTTTTTGCCACCTTTATGTCATGTCTGTATGAATTCCATTTCTGATTCTATCTTGTTTATAACAAATGTGGGCCTACGAATTGGGCATTGTGCCATCCCCACTTCCTGCCTACCAGGACTTTTTTTCCCGTGGATGAAGAGGTAGGTTACACGTCATACAGAGCACGAGAGATCTCATGAGCTCGACTTCTTTCATGATTATATCCACATGATGACCTTGGACAAGATAAAAGACATTATAGTTAATATTTCTATTCTTTGCAAATTCGTTTTGAGTCGTAGGAGCCCATTAAGGGTTGGTCAGTTGTTATGCAGATTGCTACCCCATTTGTCAACTACCACATCCTTATCCCATGTGTTCATAGTAGGATGTGGTATCTAGGTGACCGTGTTTTGGATTGGTTTGAAGGCCTAGAGCATCATCTGATTCCTTATTCTCTGCCAATTCTAATGATAGACTCAATTGATTTGGCTATGGAGTCGAATGTGCCAGATTACACGGCTGGGATTCACTTAAGCGAGATTGAGTTCCCAGTGATGATAATTTCTTATATTGATTAGACTCGAGCCATATTGCTCTATATTAGGCTAGGTCGATCTGTTGATGAGGTTTCTCATCCCCCTGCTAGTGCTGCTCGTGGCTTTTTCAGTCGTACTGATAGCTCTTTTGCTCGTCGTGGGAAAAGATCGAGGGTTTCTTCTTCTAATGCCGACACATTTGTCTCTTCTGTTGTTGCTACTGAATAGCTGCGTCTACCTCCAACCCTTATAACTACTCCAGTCATTCCAGCTGGTCATATGATTAGCGACCTCCAGGCCTCCCCTAGCAATGTAGTCTACACGTGGGATGCTAGCAGACAGATTAGTAATCACATGATCACCGAGGATTTGACCATGCCTATTTCTTTCGTTCTTCATGATACCACTCTGGTAAGTCTTTTGACTATTTATTCTTTAAGTTTCTTGTTATTCTTCAAATATTTGTTAGTCATAAAAACTATAATGCAATATAGGTACCACGATCTTCCATAGAGCGTGTCTTCTGGATGCAAGTTGCTTTTTATGGGTGTGTCTTACAGATATCTCACCAATATCAAGGAAAACACTACTCTATGCTTCATGTATGCATGACTCCTATCTTACCAATTTTTCTTACTATATGCTTCTTGCTTGGATTAGACAAGTCATCAGGAAAATGTTCGTCCGGAGCAAGAGATTGAGCGCCTTCAAGCTCAGGTTGCTGCCTTCTCTATCGATGATGATGATGACGGTGAAGAGTGAGGATTGTCACCATTAGCTTCTTTCATGTTGATTTCTTTGTTTTTATTCATTTAGCTTTCATGTACAAACTTTTGTTGTTTCAACTTTTCATGATGTATAATTAGAGCAATCAAATTTCAAAGACTCAATGAAAATTTTCTATTTTCAGTTTCGTACAATGCTCCTCAAACTGTGCGTATTTTGATCAATTTACATCCGAATTTGTTCAAATTTGTTTTCTCATCATCATTTGTTCAATTTGATCAAAATTACAAAATCTGAAAATCACGCACTCGAAACAGCTGGTCGATACGCAATCTAAAAGTTAAAAAAAAAACAAAAAAGAGGGAATCAAAGGGCCTTTTGCCCTGATCAATGCTGGCTGGCTGTTAGTCCGTCGATCGACTATCATAAAATCGTCAACTGAAAATCAGATAGTCGGTCGACAATCCTTTGATTGCTTGCCAGTGGTCTTCCCTATTCTTGATGACAAGTAAAATGTTGTACATCTCTTGTATTCTCTTGTACATCTCTCCTTGATGACAAGTAAAATATTGGGCCAACCTTCGCAATATAACCTTGTCTTTCTCGTTGGCCTTATCTGACAGAATCCTCTCTTTTAGGAATCTCTTCAAATCATAGAAGCATGGCTTTTCATCTACTTATTCTTCCATTATCAGAGGTTCCATGTAAGAAGAACCCCTACACTTGTGCTATAATGATTGGTCTTACCAATAACTCTTAAGTGTTCACCCAAATTGATGCCAAAGAAGCTAAGATGTCGACCATCTGATTCTCATTTTCGGGAAGATAGGCGAAGGTGCACTGCTTGAATGTCCCAATCAACCTTCTAATGTGCTCAAGGTACAATTTCAACCTATCTTCCTGTAACTCTTAATCTTTGTTAGCCTGGAAGATTACTAGCTTTGAGTCTCCCAAGACTTCAATTTCATCAATGCCCATCGCTATCACAATTTCTAGCTCATAGACACAGGCTTTGTACTCAGCCATGTTATTGGTGACTCTAAACTCCAACTTCTTAGCAAAAGGAATGACTTCTTCAGTTGACGAGACCAGAATAACTTCTATTCCGACACCATTTCTATTAACATCTTTGTCAAAGAACATTCTCCATCGTACTATCAAAATTACCCTCAGATATTCATCTGAGAAATCCAACTCCCATGATTCATCATCATCGATCAGATTTATGACCAAAAATTTTGCAACTACTCTTCCTTTAACTACCTTTTTGGTGACATACTCAATATTAATTTCTGCCAACTAGATTAGCCATCTTGCTAGTTTTCCCACCAAACATGGTGCTTCTTACATCTGATGAATCATGGCAACCTTAATCTTATAAGACTGAAAACAATGCCTTAATTTCTTTGAGAGCCAAACCATGGCTAAGCACATTTTCTTTACATAGCAATACTTCGTCTCGTATAGTAGCAATTTCTTGCTAAGATAATAAATAGCATGTTCTACCCCATTCTTATCTTCTTGTGTCAACAAAGCACCTATGGCCTCTTTCTCAAGAGCCAAATAGAGAATCAGATTCTTGCCATGTTTTAGTGGTCTCAAAACTAACGGATCCTACAAGTACATCTTAATCTTCGAAAATGCTTTTTGGCACTAATCATTTCACATCACTGGATGATCCTTTTTCAAGAGTTTGAAGATTGGAGCACAAACTGTTGTCAATTTGGCAATGAACAAACTAATGTATCAGATTTTCCCAAGAAACTCTCTAACTTTTTTTTTTGTTTTAGGCGATTGCATCTCTATAATCATCTTAACCTTATCGGGATCTACTTCTATCCCCTTCTTATTGATTACAAACCCCAACAGCTTCCCGTAGGTAACTCCAAAACATATTTCTTCAGATTCAGTCGCAGTTTGTAATTTTTCACCCTTTCTAAGAATTTGTCTAATGCTTCAAAATGACCTTCTTGAGTCTCGGATTTCACCATTATGTCATCCACATAGACTTGTATCTCCTTATGCATCATATCATGAAACAATGTCATTGCCATTCGTTGGTAAGTTGCCCATGCATTCTTCAATTCGAAGGGTATCAACGTATAACAATAGATTCCCCATTTTGTAATGAAAGTCGTTTTCATCTTGTCTTTATTGGCCATTATTATCTAGTTATAACCAGAAAACCCATCCACAAAGGAGAACATCACACTAATGGCATCACTATTTACTAACACATCAATATGAGGCAAAGGAAAGTTGTCTTTCAGTGAGGCCTTGTTCAAATCTCAGTAATCTACACATATTCTGACCTTTCCATCCTTTTTTGACACTGGCATAATATTAGCTAACCATTCTAGATACTTCACCACATTTAAAAACTTGGCTTCAATCTGCTTAAAGACCTCCTCCTTGATCTTCTAAGCCCATTCTGATTTCAAGCTCCTCAACTTCTACTCGACTGATTTCATGTGCGGATATGTTAAAATCATGTGCTCAGCAATACTTCTATCAATTCCAAGCATGTTATCGTAGGACTAGGTGAAGACTTCTTCATGTATCTTTAGTAATTTTTCAAATCTCTCTCTCTTATCAGGAGTTATATTAAGTGCAATGCATATGTTCTTCGGTTTTTCAATTCTACTAAGATTAATGTCATGATTAATGTCATGAGTTTGAATGGTGTTAATGTCAAATATGCTAGTGAAGTGCAAATTATCATGCATAATGCCATTAGGATAGATATCAAATAGGTAAGCAAAATTATTCTTTATTGTATTAAATTTTGAAACATATACAATGTCCTCTTCTTCAAATAGGTCAGGAACAAATACATCCTTGTAGTAGACATCCTTGATCCCTTTTTGGATGAAGACAGCGAAGTCGACAAACGGGTTCATTGGCACTGCTTGATATTGAGGCTTCTCTTTCTTGATCTTCATCTTTTCTATTTCTTTAGTCAAGTCATACCCCTTGGAGATTCTGGCTTGAAGGATATCCTTGAAAATCTTAAATTCAGGGCTTCAACAATCTCTTATAAACCCATAGTTTTACGGATCCCGCATACTTTGTATCTTGGGCCTTGACAAACTTGATAAACCTCCCTTTCTTGGGCTGAAAGTCTTCTTCTTCGTCATCGGCCACATAACCCAACCCTTTACTAAAAGTTTGGCCTTTGAAATCTGTAAGAGATGACAAACCACTTCCATTCCTCCTAAGCCCAGTTCCTGGTAAGCATCCTTGTTTCTTCATTATTCCAGCAACAGTAGGACCGACTTCATCTATCATGGCTACATGGAAGCCTCCTATGTATGGTATCACTCTAACCTTAACACTTAAAGTAGTAGGTGTAATGGTTGAGGCAGTGTGGATAGTCACGATCTTTCCACCCATATTGAATCAGATTTTCTGATGCAAAGTGGAAGGAACTCCACCAAGTAGATGAAACAATGCATGGCCTAACAAAGCGACAAAGGTGACTGGAATGTTAAGGACTGTAAACTCAGTCATCACTTTAATAGGCCTAGTCTTTGCTAACACCTTAAAGATCTGATGGCACTGCTTTTTGAATCATCGTAGGCCCTCATCACCATCTTACAAGGCTCAAGTTCATCTTCACTAACTCTATATTTGTGCAATATCTTTATAGGCACAATATTGATAGCGGATCCATCATCCATCATGATGCAAAGAGACGTCTTCCCACCAATATCAGTGATGATAAACAATGTTTGTCATGATTCATTCCTTTGAAAAGTACATAATCATCGGTGAAGGTGATCACACCCTTCTCACTTACCCTATTGGGTTCCCTTCCGGGTATGGCAGTTAACATTTCATGAGGAGTAGTAGCCATTGATATCCACCTCTATCAAAGCTTTTGCCATGGCTTCTCTATGCTTTTCGAATTAGATCAATAAGTCCTAAATGCTAACATTCGCTTCAGCTTTCTTTAACTACTTGATTACTTAATCTTCTTCTTCTTTGACTTCTTCTTTCCTTCTCCTTCTCATGGCAAAACCAACCACTCCTTGTCACTGCTTGTACATTCTCACTCTCACCCTTAAGTGTTTTTCCCTTAACTCTTACCTCTTCTTTACTATCATCACTACCAAATTCAGCCTATATTCCCATAACTCTCACTTTTTTGCAGCTTCTAGGTAAACTCTATCTCCTCATAAAACTTTCAACTTATTTCCCTTTCCTAGCTTCACTACCCTTCTTAACCTTGAGTCTTCTTGGTGGTGAGCCTCTTCTAGTCCCTTTTTTAGCCATCCACTTCTTGACAAAGGCACTTGATGGCGTGGACTTCTTCTTGGCGAAAGTCTCTTCTTTTCCACCTCAACTTCTTCTTCTTCTTCTTCTTTTTATTGTTCCTCCTACTCTTGGTCGCTAAGGCACACAAATTTGGGTTCCATGTTTCATTTTGTTTCCTTTACTTCAATGTTGGTCCATCCACCCTTCTTGGTGAAAATCTAGGTTGCCAAAGGAATGAGCTCGTCTTCAGCTCTTTCAATGATCTCTTTAGGCTTTTCTTCATTAGGCCCTTCAATCTTAGGCTTCTTTTTCATGGCCACTTTTCTAATAGACCTTTCTTATTGTTCAAACTTAGACTTCTCCTTTCTTTTGGCTCTCTTGACTATGCTAGATCTATTCTCCTCAAAAGAACTCATGACTTGCTCCTCGGTCAAGCCTGACCCAATCATATTGGCCATTGGAAGAGGTACTTGGTTATTGTTGGGTTATGGATTTCCTCTAGTATTGGGCTCTTGTGTCTTTGGATCGGGAATCTTGCCTTTATCGATCAAGTCTTAGATCTTATAGTGGAGACGAGTGTAATCATCGATCTTGTGACCGGTCACTTAGTGAAATTCACACATCTCTTGGTGACAATGGCTGCAAGATCCCTTCGACCTTCAATTTGGCAAAGATCTATGACAAAGGTCTTTCCAAACGACTGAACTTCTTTTGTTAGGCGACTACTTTCACCTCAACATGCTTCGTGCTAGACCCATTAACTTGATAATACTGCCCCTTATTTCTTCTAAGGTAACTATTTTTGCTTCTTTTCTGCTTAGCCCCTAAATCTTCTATTTGGATGCTCAAATCATACAAGTCTTTAAAGGTTTTGTTTGGAAAGCCTATCAGTCTATCATTAATAAAGGCATGAGCTTCATTGATCACCATATGAGTCTGGTCCTTCTTCATAGGCCTTGTGGTCATCTTGGTAGCTTTGGCCCTCCAATAGACTAGGTACTCCAAAAAAGTCTCTTTGAGCTTCTGGTTAGTCGTCTCCATATCCCTCAAAGTTACCTCCAGTTAGGTATTATGGCGATACTGCTCTATAAATTGTTCAGATAACTCCTCATAATCTTTGAACTCTTTTGGGAAGGTCATGGCACTACACTACAGTATCATCTTCTAAGGATAGCATAAAATACTTCAAGATATACTCATTTGACAAAGGAGTGGTGGCCATGATAGCAGCATACTGTCTCAAATGTGTTTTTGGATTGCCTCGTCCATTGAACTTAGGCAAATTTGGCATGCGAAACTTGAGAGGCAAATTGTTATCCCTCATGAGCAAGACATCATCTAGGTCTTCTAACCCTTTCAACCCTTCTTCTTCAAGAGAGATTAGACTTTCTCCATGTACTTGGCCAACTGCTTGATTGATTCGAGCTCGTCTTGGTTGGCTGGGCTTTTCCCCCTATCCCTTCTTTGGCTAGTCTCATTATCACGATCACCTTCAGGCGACGGTTGGTTTGTGCGGTTAGACCCCTTCTGCATGGCTTCTATAAGTTGGGCTATTTGTTTTTAAAGAGTAGTGATGTCATGCCTGACTTGAGCCAATTTAGCATTGTTGTTATTGGGTGCAGCCATTTCAACAACTGGTTCTTCTTGTCTTGTCAAATAACCACCTCGTCTAACCTAAGTTATAATGACTACAAAATAAAAGTGTTAATGTTGTGCATGCATGCATGTATGCATGATATGATGCATGCTCATACAAAGGCATAGAAACACTTTCAGCCTTCCAACCTTATTTCTCCTATACACGTGAGGTCGAGCCTCTTTTTCTAGGACTTTTGGCCTCATTCCCAAGTCATCATCATGGGATGTGAAATGCGAGATTCTCTCTTCTAATTCTAACATTCAAGTTGATGTTGTATGTTCTATGATTATCATAACATGGCTCTCAATGTCATGATAACCTTAACTTAGGCACATGCCCCGATTTTGTTCTTATCGGTGACTTGACATGTGGCATTCGTTCCTAGTTCCATGAGGTTTGAGTTAATGATGTTCTAATAATGAGAAATTTACATCCATAAACATGCATTTCAATATGGGTTTTAGTCCAATGGTTTGAACTCCTTCAATAAGGGATGCACTATTGGGCCAGTCTCTTTTTATACTAAATCAATGGCACGTGCTCAAAGATAGTGACACCAATATAAGTCATCTAAGAGTCAAATGGAGCCAAAGCCTTCTTATGCCAATGCCACACAGCTAGTTTAGTTAGTTCATGCTCATTGTGTGCAAAGTGTAATGATGTAAAGACTCAAAATATCAATATAAGGTATTAGAATTTGGTATCCCAATCAGAATCAACTTCTCTTATCTCCAGTGGAGTTACCACTGTGAACAGGGCTTTCATCTCACCAGAACATTTGCAATCACAACACTGTGTCAAAGCCTTTTTTGAGACTTAAGGGAACACAAACGAGTCATGGGCAGGTCTGGAGAAATAGAGTCACCACCCAATTATTCAATTAGGAATGATGGAAGTAATCTGATCTTTCGCTTCAAGACCCAAACTACACTAATCCCTTCAAAGATGAGTTCAGGAAGTTAGGTACCAATTATTTGCCTTGCCTAGATCAAAATCCGACCTCCACTAAAAATATACCAAATAAGAATAGTTCATGCTACTATACAATCTACTTAGGTTGTTCATATTATGCACACATCTCAAGTTTTATCTTCATTAATCATGTAAGATGATATTCAATCAATGATAGTTATATATTCATACAAATATAGAGGGAGGAGAATTGAATTACATTTCCTTTCAAACATGGGGGATAAGGGAGAAGATTACATTGCTCTTCGATAATAAAATAAATTCCATAAAATATTCCATACATTCATCCACGATAAATCACATATTTGAATATTAAATATAAACAATCAATTCGAGACTCAATAGATAATGAATTCATCACCACCATATGTCAATCTATTTAATGTCTATCAAGCCTCTATAAGTATATTCATACATTCATTCATATAAAGCTATAATCTAGAATTATGGCACTTCGAACTAGATTTGATAATTCTTATCATAGTAATTCTACCTATTGCTATTCTAGCATAATTCATAACAATTTATAATGAATCATGGCATTTCTAGCCTAATCACATCAATCAAGATCAAACATGGCTATTCTAGCCCAATTCAAGCACTCAAGGGATAACAAGGTAATTCTTATCTATTCTATGCTATTTTCTAACATGCTTCAAAGCAATTGTAAGTTTTTCTTACATAATTCTAATCATGTGCTCTTAAACATGATTCTAAACATGTGCTCCTAAATATGATTCTTAGCATTCGCAAAGAAAATAAACTTCTAAACATGATCCTAATAAAGGAGGGAAAACAGACTTACCTTGACACGCTTATCCACCTTATAAAACAAATAAAGGAGTAAACAATTCTATAAAATCCTAAATATGCTTCTAAGCATTAAAATAAATCCTAAACATTCTTTTTCTAAGCATAAATAAACCTAAACGTGTTTATTCTAAAATAAGAAAAATAAAGAAGAAATAAAGAGAGAGAAGAGAGAACTACTATCAGGGTGTACACTTTCGGGGTTTAGAGTAATAAAAAACGTATGAAAATTTTAGACTGAAAAAGACTCCTTGAATTCTCAAGTGTGTCTTCAAGAGGGAGAAGAAATAAATTTAATGTATGTTGAAAAGTGAGGAGAGAGGGTGTTTATATAGAAGAGGGTTGAGTTGAAAAAAGAGAGGAGAAAACAAAAATGGAAGGTTTCTAATGAAATTTTTCAAAATTACTTGAAGAACAACTGATCAGCTATATGAGGACCTCCTGTCAATTATCGAACAGCCGATCGGTTGTGGCCCACAATCCCTCTTGTTTTGCATTTTTTAATGTAGTCCCTTCTGACCTTTGTATGTTCGATTGAACATAACTGTTTGAGTTTAACTATGATTTATGCTTCGTAAATTTCTATAAAAACTAGACATTCGTAGCTTCACAACGATATATGACTCATCAATAGATTCACCTTGGATTAATTTTTGTGATTTTTTGAACTCATATGTTAGTTTTCGAGACTCTTGGTTAGTTTCTTCTCACCTTTCTTGCTTCTGCTTCAAGGGCGTTTCAATTATTTCTATTACTTGACATTCATCCTCACTTCATCATTAAGCCTAAAAAATCTAGTGTCTATACAATTGTAGGGTGAGCAATTAAAAATATATAGAGCTTATTTCCTTATCCTAGATTCAGTCACGTTATTTCTTCTAATAAAGGGTGATCGATGGAGCAAGCCCCCATAAGATGTCATTAGATTAATCTTAGAATTACCAAAGGCTAGTCTCTAGGTGCCCTTTGATAATTACGCTTGACAATTGCTTGACGCTATGGGCATTGCCCACACCTAACTGTCAGCCAAGGGATGGAGACTTCTGATAGCATTTCAAAGTTTGTTCAGAAGTGCAGGTCTGGGTGACCCTACCACTAACCAAGTTAAATATGTTTTCGTTATTCATCCTCCGAACTTAGTGAACACAGGTTATTACTACCTATCTCAATGAGGGAAGACGGACAACCCTGACCACCTTTTTGGCATTCCTTCTAATATGAAAGAAAGAATATATAAGAAATTTTGGTGTCAAAATAGTTAAAAGTGCCAAGAGGGTGCCCGCTCAAACAGCGAGCAGTTAAGGATTAAGAGGCGTTTTGGTTTCTGTGGTACCTTATTGGTTTATTGCATTATAACAATCCTATCCTTATCTTTATCATGAAATTCTAACCATAACTTCTTTTTTTATTTTCAGCTCATTGGACCTAACACCTGATTTTGTCTTAGAGAGAAAAAAATGACCTACAGAAAGTACTCAAACTACCCCTTAGTTCAAAGAACTTGAATGATCTCATTTGATCAGGAGCAATCGATCATCCTTGGCTTATCACCTTCAGTACCTCCAAGAAGGTAAACCTGATGATTGCATTTTGATATTTCCTTCTTTAATTATGCATATGTTTTCCTTCTTATCATTTTTACCTTTGTGTATGTTTACTTCTTTTATAGCCTACCAAGATGTAGTTTGCCCAGCTTAGAGCCTTTGCAAATGATAGGTCTAGCCTTTCCAAGAAGAAGAGGAGTAGAAGTTCTTTAACCCTTGGACCCTAAAAGAGGAAAGTCATTAATCGTACAAGAACTTCTACAAGAAAGTTTGCATATGATAAATCTACATCCGTTTAACATGATATAGAAGTAATAGTCTTAGAGCCCACTGGAAGGAAGTTGCCCTGTACTTCTCAACTAACTAAGCGTTTTACCCTTGATAATAAGGGTTTTCAAAGTGGCGCGCTTTATATGCAAAAACTACCTTTGTGAATTGTCTCAGAGTGTTAGACGTTTAATGCCTGTTGGCATCTTTCTTGAGAGTGTAAAACTTGCATATTTTGAAACAATTATCATTGTGGTTGGCATCATACTTTAGGTTAGGTTCTATTACCTCTTTTTCTTTCAAACTTTTAAAAGCTATGCCTTATCTGTATTCCTCTCTCCATTTTTCTTTTATAGGCAACAGGGCCTCTGGCTTAAGAAGAGGCTACTAACACCAATCTTTTAAAGGAAGTTAACCATCTTACTTCTGTAGTTTCTGATTAGAGAGGGAAACATCAAGTCTTCTTTGACAATTTAATTGAGACAAAGACAAAGATGGTAGAAATAAAAGAGCAAATGGGCAAAATAAAAGCTAACTTGTTTGAAGCTAAGAAGAAGGTAGTTGTTTAGCATAAAAGGTAAGTGATCTAAGCCAAGAACTTTAAAAGAAGATTGCTACTGAGCAGAATATGATTAAGAGGGCAATTGCTTACTTTTGTAGGGGTTATGCTTACCAGCGTGTAATGGATCATTCTTATATTGATGAGGTCAATGGTTTGCATAACTGGTTTCATGATTGCTACCCAGGGATTGATCAGTCTCCTATAGCTAAAGAGTTAAACTTGATGGAAGAATATATTTCGATAGTGAACTTAGATCCTAGACAATTCCACCGATTGATACTAAAAGATAAAAATTATGAGTTGACATTAGACAAAACAGCTTAGGAGGCCAAGCAAGAAGGAGATGATTAGGCCACTTTTTAAAAGTAGTGGAAGTTCTTTCAACTAGGTAGATACTTATACACATAACATGATTATATCAAGGCAGTTTTCTGAGGTTTGACTTTATCTTTTATTACTTTTTGTTTTAGTTCAATAATATAGGTAATGATTCAAGCTTACTTGGATTATATGGGTGGCGACCTTCTGCCAACTTTGAAATAATAAGAACTCTTTCTTAAAATGTTTCGAGTGTTGTGTTGTTTTGCTAGTTTATCTTTCGCTACATGCTTGTAACTTGATTGTAAATGAGCTTGAAGGATGAACAAATCATAATGTGATGAATCAAACACTTTATTAATCTCTTTTTTAGTATATGTGGGTCTCGCTTTGAGAGTTATTACATTGATGAATGCCTACATGCACAATTCCCTATTGGGAGTTATTACATATATAAAGAGGCTATAGATAGTTTTTCTTTAAGTGCTGCATGTTCCATGGATGATGAAGAAGCCTTCCATCCATGGTGACAAGTCTATAGGTGCTCAATTGGATAACTACTTTGACTCGATAAGGACCCTTCCAGTTAGTTCTTAATGCTCTATTAATGGGATCTCAGGTGTTTTATAATACTTGACTCAAAATAAGATCTCTCTCCTAGTATGATCGCCCCTTAACCTTAGAGTTAAAGTGTCGGGCAACCCTTTCCTGGTAAGCAACCACTTTTATTCTTATAAGGTCCCTTTCTTCCTTAAGGAGATCTAAGTTGAGTTGAAGGGCTTCATTATTAAATTCTTAACTATACCTATTACTATGAGGTGATTGGAGACTAATCTCAATGGGAACAATTGCTTCTAAATCAAATGACAAGTAGTATGGGGTTGATAGACAGTGGTTCGATATGCCCAAAGCACTTGTGGAGGCTCTTTTGGCCATGCGCCATTTCTAGCATCTAACTTAGTTTTGAGGAGGCATTTGATGGTTTTATTAACAGCCTCCACCTGACTGTTTGCTTGAGGGTGAGCCGAAGAGGAGAAGCATAGGGAGATTTTCAACTACTTGCAAAAGTTTCCAAAGTTTGAGTCATCAAACTGCTTGCCATTATCTGTAATGATGGTGTGAGGACTACCAAACCTTTAAACAACCAACCTATTTACAAAGTCAATGGTCTTCTTTCAATAATTGATGCAAGAGGCTCAGCTTCTACCCACTTAGTGAAATAGTCAATAGTAACAATGGTATATTTAACTTGTCTTTTATCTATTAGAAGAGGTCCAATAAAGTCTAATCCCCATTAGACAAATGGCCATGGGGTCGCCATCTGCATCATATTCTCAAGAGCCTTCCTAGCAATATTGGCACATTAGCACTTGTTAAACTTGGCTAAGAATGTCTTAGCATCCTTCGTGATGGTCGACCAATAGTATCCTTGTCTAATACACTTGTAAGCTAACGATCGACCATCAAAATGGTTACCA
Source organism: Boswellia sacra (assembly GCA_013180625.2). Classification (NCBI taxonomy): domain Eukaryota; kingdom Viridiplantae; phylum Streptophyta; class Magnoliopsida; order Sapindales; family Burseraceae; genus Boswellia; species Boswellia sacra. Next base: position 200,926 of record SNVD02007182.1, on the reverse strand, counting down.
TATATTCCTTTTTGGATTTCTCTAAGGACATAATTAGATTTTCTAGGCGAAGACATTTTTATAGAGAACTCTATTAGCCATTGTATACCTTGACGCTCTCCCTTTCACACTAATTGCCTTATTTCGATTAGCTGGGAGTTCCCCTGTCTCTGGGAACTTTATGATCGAGTTCATCCAACGTGGGTTACCATCTAGAACCATTATTCTTTTTATAAAAGTTCATACTTTGATATACTAGGAGACTCTAGAATGACTATGTGAGAAATAATTGGTAAAAGAGGGTCCATCCTAGAGGCAATCCTTGTTAAAGTGTCAGTGTTTGAATTCTTCGACCTCAGAATTCTCATGATGTCAAAAACTTTAAAACTATGAAGAAGAAAGTTGACTCTGTCCAAGTAACCCATCATGTAGAGCCTTTTGTTTGATATTCCCCCCGAGTTTGGTTAACCACCAATTGGTAGTCACTATGAATGACAATCTCTTCAACTCCAAAAGTAACTACAAATTTAAGTCCTCTAAGGAGAGTTTCATATTCGTAGTGTTGTTGGTAGCTTTAAAGTTAAAGCGTAAGGCCATAACAACCTTTATCTCATCTAGGGTTAACAAAATCAAGTCAGCTTTTTTTCTAATCTTCTTGGATCGAATAGGGCCCATGTTTTCTACAAATCTATTTCCATAAGCATTAGCCAATTATTCCATTTTATAGTTTCCTCGTTTTCCCCAACCCCATTACCTGAAAGCTCAGTAATGAAGTCAGTGACTACCTATTTTTTGACAGCTGGTCTGTAAATAATGTATGTCAAACTCCTCTAACTCTACTAACCACTTCATAAGTCTTCTAAAGGGCTCTGGGCAGTAAAGAGCTCTAGGTAGTAAAGGACTCTATATAGTATGTGCTTGGAAATATAGGCAAAGCTTTAGTGCAGCAATCACTAGGGTGAGAGCAAGCTTCTCTATAGGAAGGTATTGACCTCAGCATGTCGAAGCTTTGCTCATCTAAAAGGCTGGCCTCTGGATCCCTTGATCCTCACACATAAGAGTTGCACTATAACCGTTTGATAGAGAAAGAGCGGTTCTCCTATAACTCATTTTAAAATGAGGGGAAAGAGCCTAGGTACCTCTTAAGTTGTAGAAAAGCATTCTCACACTTGCTTTTCCATTCAAATTGCTTACATTTCCTCAAAACTTTAAAGATAGGATGACACATGTCTGTCACCCTTAAAATGATGTGATTCAAGGTAGCAACTCTTCTGATAAGGACTTGTATATCTTTTGGTGTTTTAGGGGACTCAAGTTGTAGGAGTGCTTGGATTTTCTTAGGGTTGGTCTCTATTCTTCTTTGAGTGACAATAAACCCTAAGAACTTTCCAGATGAAACCCTCAAAATACATTTAGTAGGATTCAACTTCACGTTGTGTTTTCATAAGATGTCAAAAGTTGCTCCAAGGTCATCTACATGGGATTTGGCATCCATACTCTTGGTAAACATGTTATCAACAGAGACTTCCATGGTCTTTCCTAGTAGAGGAGCAACATGGAGTTCACTAACCATTGGCAGGTTGCTCCATCATATTTCAGCCCAACAGGCATCATCGGGTAATAGTACAACCTTCTATCTATGATGAAGGCAGTCTTGTCCTCGTTCTTCAACTATATTAGGATCTTATATTACCATAATAAGTATCCATAAAGTCAGTTATTGTTGGCCAACCATGAGATCAACTAATTGATCTATCTTTTGTAATGGAAAGCTATCTTTTGGCCAATGTTTGTTCAAATCTTTGAAGTCGATGCGAACACACACATCATATATGTTTTTTTAACCAACACTGCATGGAGAGCCACTCAAGGTAGTTAACCTCTCGAATGATTCCATTTTCCAAGAGTTTTTCTACTTCCAAGAAAATTGCCTCAAAGCACTTCGAGGCCTAGTACCTCTTTTTTTGTTGAATGGGTTGAGCTTTAGGATTAAGATTAAGGCAGTGGACAAACTATTCTTGGGTCTATGCTTGGCATGTCTTCATGAGACATGCAAAAAGGTCATTATATTCTTTGAGAAAACTGATCAGTTTATCCTTGATTGGTGTTGCTTTCACTGTCTTTTTTGGATTATCCAAAGAAATAAGGACATCATCTATAACTTTTATTGGAGTTGTAGCTTCCTCCGTCATAGGGTCTCATGGATCCAAACTTTCTATCCCCTAAGAAGTTCTCCTCGAATCATCATTACCTTATGCACCTTCTCTTTGAAAGCCATGTTATAGCATTCTCGCGAGCTCTTTTGTTCACCTCTGACTTCCTCTATCCCTAAGGGTGTTGGAAATTTCAAGATGTAACGGTAGACACTCATTACTACTTTGAAATCATAAATTAATTTCCACCCGAGAATGGCTGGATGTTTTACCACATGAAAGTTTACTATCTTGGTTGTCTATAGCGAGCCTTCTTCTAAAGTCATAGGTAATGAAATTACTCCTTTGGGAATAACTTTTCCTCCAGCAAATCCCATTAAAGAAGTTTGAATGTCTCTCATATCTCTATAGTTGAGGCCTAGACAATCAAATGCATTTAACGACATTATGTCAACTGAGCTCCCATTATCAATCAATACCTTTTGCAACTTTTTATTGGCCACGATTATTATGAGGACCAAGACATCACAGTAAAGGTAATGGATACATTAAGCATCTTGAGATGAGAAGGAGATAACATCATGATCCCTAGCATTGGCAGAGAAAGTCGTCAAGTTCGCTTCGTGGTGAGAGAGACCATATCTTGCCTGCCTAGCCAGGTGCCTTCAATCTTGGGTGTTTAGTCAAGCCATCACTTCCCTGAAAATGATGGCTACTTCTTCTAATGGTTCTTTCCCTTTGTCATTTTTGTTTGATGGTTTAAAAGGGCGATAAATATATTTTTGTAGCTAGCCATCCTTGATAAGACCCTCAATTTATTTCCTAAGTTTAAAGTAATCTGTTGTATTGTGACCATGAGATCGGTGGAAATAACAAAACTTTCTTTTGTCTCTTACTATTGGATTCGATTGTAAAGGCGCAGGCTCTTTCAATAATCCTTTATCTTTGATTTCTTTCAAGATATCCTCTTAAATGTTAGGTAGTGTGAAAGTACGGTGCCCCTCTGAGGGTCAATCATTATGCTTTTAGTGAGGATGGGTGGATATCCCTTGCAATAAGAGATAATCATTTCTAAATGTATCTCACCTAGAGCAGCGGTCTGAGGTTAACCTCAGACTTCTGTCACAGTGTTCTCTCTTATGATTGTCATATGATCGACCATCTATATATGAAAAATTAGGTATACGAGGGTCCACCCAGGGTAATTCACTTGATAGATTTCCTTAGCATCAGTATGGCTAGAAACTCTTGCTAATGCTTCTAGGTACGTGCATAGGAGATTAAAGAAAATTTCCATGCTAAGGAACTCCTTTTTAATTTCTTAGACTAACCCTTGTATAACATAACAATCATTAAATTGGTCCACTTGAGTGACCTCCCGCTGGTACCTATCCATAAATGCACAGAGCAATTTATTACGACTTTGCTTGATTGAAAGAAGACTTTATGTTGGTTGACTTCTCACCTTCATTTTGCTAAAGTGCATGAGAAAACTACAAGCAAGCTCATCAAAACTGGAGATAGCTGAGGCCGGTTAACCTCATATACCACTACTTCGCTGATCCTCTAAGGGTAAGAAAGAAAGTTCTACATATTATCCCTATGAGACTTCTTGTATCTCCATGTGAGATATAAAGAGAGTCTAAATGTTCTCGAGGGTCAATCATCCCTTGATAAAGTTCAAGTTACGGCATCTGAAATCCATACGGGTATCTTTCCTTTAGAACACCTTCAGTAAAAGGTGATTCCTATAGTGGACGACCATCCTCTTCTCCCCTAAAACGCTTAATCAACTTATACAACTTAAAAGTTTTTTCATCCATTTCTCGCTTGAACTCCGTATAGTGATTATCTAATGTTTCATCGTCTGAGATATCCATAGGAGTAACATCTGGGCGGTGATCCTCACTCTTTGGTTGTGAGTTGGGGCAGTTTCTCTTTAACTAAAAGTTGCCTCTTGGAGCATAAAGGCCATGATAAGAATGGGGTGGATATCAACATATAGCACTTGCCTGACGCTTTTTGTTTAAAGAGTGATGGAGGTCTACTACTGTCAACTTTTGTCCAAATATGACAAGCGAAGAAGAAGGACTATCGAGACGACCATCTCTTAGTTGAACAACAGGATAGGAAGGATTTGGTTGGATGATCTATTAGAAAGGTAATCCAGTGGTCTAGGCGACTAGGTCAGTATGTCCACCTATATCAGTCAGGACATGAGCTGCTTTCATAACATTCTTGGAAGTGTTTCCTACAGCATTTCCAACCTGTTGAGCACTCTGTCCAAAGGCTTGGTTGAACATGGTAACCATACGGTTCATTTGCTCACCGAAGTTTTGCATGGTATGCTCTATGGCAGTCAATCAACTCTTCTAGCCTTTCGTTGGCCTCTTAAGCAGAAGTCAGGGCTACCTCGAGTAAGGTAACATCCTAAAGGATGCTACTGTAGCTCTCGAAGTATCATTTACCCTCCAGCATCTGGGAGGGGCTTCAGCCTCAATTTCTTCATCAACCTCCTCAGAGGTTAAGTGTTAGGATGTGTGACTTATGGTTGGTGTGACTATGTTTGGATGAAAGTAACAATTAAGGAGTTTTAGATCATCATTCCCACAGATGATGCCAAGTACTGATGCACGATTTTCAGATGACTAGAAAGCGGGTTGAAGCTCAGGCGAATTGTCCAGTCTGGGTCCTAAGAACAAAGAAAAGGTCAAAGGTGTCGACAATGGTGCCGATAAGAACCCTTAAAAACTCAAGTCAATTTTTAGTACACTGGAATTTTCTAAGATAATTTCGTAGAGAGAGAACCTCGTAAAAGCAAAGGAAATTTAGAAAGAGAAAGAGTTTAGAAAAAAAAATGTGCATACTTTAAGTGAAAACTTAGAGAGTTTATATAAGCATCAGGAGAGGTCATTGTGGAACCCAAATAACGGATCCAAATAATGGGCTTCAGTAATTGACTTATTGTATTATATTTAATTAAGGCTCAATTACTATGGACATGGCACATATAAATTTATTAGAATATGGTTAAACGTTTTGTAAAGAGTAAAGCATTGGTGTGGAAAGTTGTGAGCTAGAATTGTACAAGAAAGAACATATGGCCACGGCCACTTCCACGATCTGGTTATGATAGTCCAAAAGTGAATAGTGAGTAGCTAGCGTGACTTAGCCTCACAAGGTGACGTCAGTCGGTGCTCGCCAATGGTCAACCACCTCGTAGATTTTTTGTTAAGAAAATCCTTTTAAATCAATTTTAATTTTTTCATTTAAATTACTATAAATTTTATTTGAAATAAAAAGATTTTGATTTAGGAAATTTTGAATCTTTTAGCCCATTTGGATAACCTTTTTCAGCGTTTTTAGCATTTTTGTTCTTGTTAGAAAACCTTGGAAATTGTGGGATACTTGGTTGGTTACATATTTTGTCTTAAAAATAGAAAAATTGGAAATCCCACATACAAGCTCTTGATAGTGAAGGTTTCCAAACAAGTGAGAACATATTTTTTTGTTTTCTTAACAAAGAGTTGTCGGTTAAGTTTTCGATGCATCTGTTGTATCGTGCAGCATGCCAAGCTGGCCCAATAGGTAGTAGCCAGCTCTGTTGTTGCAACCGAGCTGGCTACTACCCATTGGGTTAACTCGATACACTATACGATATAACATATGCACCGAAGATGCTCTTAGAATTGTCTACACTATTTGCTCTAACTAACTTTTTGTTTTTCTTTTTTTTTCCTCTTAAATTTCTCTCTCTTTTGTCTCCAATGGTACTTTACTGCAGCCTTTTTGCTTTTTCTTTTTTTTTTTTCTCTAACATTTCTCTCTCAATTATAATGTTTGAGACTAAAAAAATATTTTTAATATTTTTACATCTATCATTCATTTTCAAACAAAACTACAAAATACACATAACAAATATATTTTCATACAACATAACTTTTCGTAGAATGTATAAGCAGGCATTTCATTCTCTTATTTTATTAAAAATTTAAAAAAAACATAATTTATAATCAAATAGATGTAATTTGCATTAGAATTGTTTTTTAATGGAATTCCTGTTTTACCCTTGGGGTAGTTTTTAGGTAATTCCGAATAAAAGTCTAACAATATTTGAATATGCGTGATGAGGTTGCGCTAAGTTAAGCTTAACCTGGGCCATCGTATTTACAAAAATAACATCGATTCAATCCATTTATGCACGTTTACCAATGTCGACGTACTAATCTATGTGGCCCAATATTGAACTTGGCCTGGGCCTCTTGGATCATTTCTCTGGGACTTGATCACAGCTTCTAATATAGTCCAGTCCACACCCCTCGAATTTTCTAAAAATTCTTCGTGTACAGATTAACTGTCCACATTTACGTAATCTGATAAGCCTCGCAAATCCCTTATTACTCTTAACTAAACCGCCACAACTCTCATCATTTTGCCCCATATTAGCTTTACAAATTCTCTTCTTATTGGATCCCTTCTTTTATGTTTTTAGTTTTAATAAATAAATAATATTCCTTCAATGGTCCCTTCGTTTGCCTAAACGTTCATCAAAATCAAATGAACTTTCGTCTCGAAATCTTCATCAGGTGAGCAAATCTTGGTCCTTTGTTTAATTTTGTCAACTGGGTATTGGAAATTATGAGTGGTCTTCCTGATGAAGTTGTACAACAAATTCTCGCAAGATTGCCTGTTAAGTCACTTTTTAGAACAAAAACAGTTTGCAAACTTTGGTACAGATTAACCTCCGACGAGTATTTTGTTCAACTGTATAATGAAGTATCTTCTAAGAATCCGATGGTGTTGGTCGAGATTTCGGATTCAACAGAATCAAAATCTAGTCTTATATGTGTTGATAATTTAAGGGGCGTGTCTGAATTTTCCTTGAATTTCTTGCCGGATAGAGTTAAGGTTAGAGCTTCATGTAATGGCTTGCTTTGTTGCTCTAGTGTTCCTGATAAGGGTGTTTACTATGTGTGCAATCCCATTACAAGAGGATTGAAGTTGCTTCCCAAAAGCAGGGAAAGGCCTGTGACTCGTTTTCATCCTGATGGTGAAGCCACTTTAGTTGGCTTGGCTTGTGATTTGACCATGAATAAGTTTAGTGTTGTTTTGGCTGGTTATCACCGCACTTTTGGTCACAGGCCAGATGGGACTTTCATTTGTTTGGTGTTTGATTCGGAATCGAATAAATGGAGGAAGTTTGTTTCATTTCAGGATGATAATTTCAGTCATATGAATAAAAATCAAGTTGTCTTTGTCAATGGTGCTCTTCATTGGTTGACTGGTAGTTGTTCATATGTACTTGCTCTTGATTTGGGTTGTGATATTTGGAGGAAGATTACGTTGCCGGATGAAGTTAGTTATGGGTCTGGAAATAGAGTTTATTTGTTGGAATCCGATGGGTGCTTGTCAGTTATTCAAATTTCGGATGTGTGGATGAAAACTTGGGTGATGAAGGATTACTACAGAGAAGAATGGTGTACAGTGGATAGGGTGAGTCTTAGATGTATTAGAGGAATGGTGCCAAGCATTTTTCCAATAAGTCAGTGCAGTGAATATGTGTTCTTAGCATCCCATAAGCAAGTGCTGGTTTATCATCGGAAGAATCGATTGTGGAAGGAAATGTACTCTGTGAAGAACAGCTCTACACTTCCATTGTGGTTCTTAGCACATGCATTCCGAAGTTCAATTTTCTCTTGTGATTAAGGTGTTTCAACATAAAGGTAACTTTCACGAGGCTCTTATTTGCTATTCTGCCTATTTGGGTGATTATGACATTATCTTTCCTTTTAGGATTTGACATGTTCTCAAAATAAAATGAAAATTTGTAATTGTGTATATGGGGTTTACCATTTTAATTCTATGGTGATGTTGGCTAAGATCTACTTGGATGGAGAATGAGTGTGTCAAGGTTGCCATCTGAACAATTTTTATTTCTCTTGAGCTGGTCATTGTTACTAAATTTGCACATGTGTGCAGAGCAATTGATCAATGGTAACAAAAGTCCTCAGTTTGTATAAGATTTACAATAAGTTACATGATCCTTTTATAATCTGTACACATCACTACAACTTGATTTGGTGTAGATTTGAGAAAAATATGTTACCAATTAATTCTTAGTTCTGATGAATGTCGGTCATGTAACTGATTGTGGCAATATATTTATTGTGTAATTATGTTCACATTATTACATTTATGAAGTGGACATTTGATCAGTCTTTTTTATGGTTGTGAATGAAAAATATTTCATTGTCCAGTGAATATTGTAATTTTGTAAATCGGAAATGACTAATTTGTCAATTTTCCTCCCATCTTTGGAAGCTATAAACTAATTGGTAGGCTTTAAAGTGATAGCTTTGTGGTCCTCATAATTTTGAAGTTTGATTGTTATGCATGCGAGTTTGATCCAATAATCCAATAAGCTTGATGGTTGTAGAGATGGATTGATTACCGAGAGATTAATTTGGACTTGCGACTTAATTACAGCAAGTCTGGAATGTTTTTCTTTCACTGTTACTTGTTCTGCTTTTATACCACAAAATCTCTAAGCTCTCTCATTTGCTTTTGCTTTATGGTTTCTTTGGTTGAAAATTCAGCCACAAAGTTGGGACTCACCTATACAACCCAAATACAAGTCTTGTTATAGGTCACGGGTGTTCAAAATCCACAATGGGACAGTGAAGAGGTTGTTTATGTAAAATAAACAATTACTATTGATACCTTTCACTCTCTCAATGAGTGCAAGTTAAGTTAAAGAAGGATATTATGAGCTTGAGCAGTCCTGGGTGAATAGGAATTAAAAGTTTGACCTGATGAAGCCTATGTCCCCATGCACAGTCGCATACTGGCCTGAAGGAGCTTTTAACTGATCATTCAAGTGAAAGATAACATTTCACAGTTGCTTAAGGAACCATTAATTGTTCCGGCAGATCTGTGGATACTTATTAATCTGTCAAATGGATTATTTTAATCTTCTGGCCATGCCGTGGTAATTCTAAGTACGCATGGTGCTTTCTCAATTGTGTCGAGTCGTTTCTCTTAGTTGTTTATATTATAGTTGTCTTGCATGAGTTAAACTGATCTCAGAATCAAGGAGAGGAAGCAGGTGGCTTTATTGAATTTTGTTCAAAAGAATACTTTCCAATCTCAAAAGTTAAAATCACGGATGCAAGCGGCAATGTTAATGACCTGGCTTCAAACATGATCATCACTTGGCTTCATATCTGTGCTTTAGTAGTGGATGTTGCAAGTAAATATACCAAATATTTCAATATTCCATGCTTAGGTTATATCCATACAGATGGCTGCCGCTAATACTATCAATCAACGCTGTAACAGAGAAAAAGGCTCTGCTCTAATAAAATTAAACCAGGCACTGGTGGCCACATGTCAAGGTATAATTGCACGTGATGCTTTTATACTCAAGTAGAACCAACAATGTTAATCTTCAAATCTTAATACAATTTAAGGTTTATAACCTGAGGTGAGGTGGTAGTGATAAAATCTTATTAAAAACATAATTTTTTTCATTAATTTTTTGTTTTTCTCTTTTTGTGTTGTATTGTTATATTATATTATAAACTTTTAATTGTATTTAGATTATAAATTTAGTATTTTAGTTATATTTAAGTTAAAAAGTCTAATATTACTGTTTATGATTACAAGTCAATCGTTGCACTTGGCTAAAACCACCTTCACCTTCACCTTCACCTCCTTTGATCTTGAATTGATTGTCCTGCAATGCCAACCGATTTTTTTTTCGCTCGTTAACATCATTACTATAACGCCTCGAAGTCAAAACTAGAAGTTTGACTACATCATGAATTGATTAGCATGAAATAATCACCCCGAGTCCACCAACTCTAATCGTATGGTGAATGACTATGCATTATTATTATTCTTAGTATTTTCTTCTTTTTTAATGTGTATACCTATATTTCTGTTATGATTATTGACCACCTGCCTCAGCCATTAAATTGCCCGGTTTCCTCAACCACATGAATCCAACCAAACCAACTAGTTCATTTTATTACTTTATGATATCATTCGGTTGTGTTATATATTTAAAATAAAAAGGGGGTCAAATTGCTCAACTAGAGAATGGGAAACGTAAATTAAGTTCGATAAAATCTGTAAGCGAGAAACATATTAAATTGGCGATGCTAATGCAATAAAACTTGGTTTTCAATGTTTGGTCGGTATCCTTATCACTATTAATGTGCCGTTGACATTTTTTGTATGTGAAGATCTATGATAAAAAAGGCATCTTAAATTATATGACACTTTTTTACGGTCAAAAACAACTTAAAAAATATTTAAAATATATTAAAATATGCTTACTTTAGAGATTTGCAATACTTTGTCCAAACATTTTTGCAGAATTTGAGTTTTTATTTTTTATTTTATACTCAACTAATAAGTAATAATAATACTTGTAAGACGATTTTATCCAAGTTAGGCTAAATCGTATAAAAAATAAATAATTAATTAAAAATAAAACAAAATAAGAATTATAATGATGTCATAAAAATAAGAGCAATCCGTCTACTCCACTAATCCTGAAAAATGATAATCTAAAACTTGCACAGGACATTCCTATGCCGTATTAGGAGTTAGTGGTAACCGAGAGAGCCAAACAGGTCCTAAAAAGAGCAACACACAACTTCGATTAGAGCTTCTTGTCAGTGTCTCTCTGTCTTTGCGTTACTAGGCTGAATTGACACATTTTATGTAAAGCTTTTTTGACATTCTCTCTTTCTAATTTCCAAATTACTTAAAAATCATTTAAAAAAAAAAAACAAAAAGAACTTCGAATCTGTTGAGGAACGGCACCAACATCACCTTTTGTGGTGCCCTTTTAATTTTAATTTTTTAAATGCTCAAAAACTTATTGTTTTAGGGCTTTATCTTCACTCTCGAGAGCAGCTGCACTTGGCTTTGCTTAAGGTATGTCCCTACAATTATTATTAGTATTATTATTTTTGCTTCTTTTTTTTTAGCATCCGTGCAATAATTTTCATTTCATTTTTAGTACTCTCAGTCTGAAGATTGTTAACAAACTGGGTTTTTTATTCTATTTTATATTTTGTTACTGTTAAATTCTGGGCTTTGTTTCTCAAATGGGTTGTCTTGACTCTTGATTTTGTCACCATGGTTTGTTTATGTCGCAGAATTCATGGATTATAGCTTAAGGTCTGTAGAATACCTACTATTATTATAGTTCTATTTTGTCCAAAATAGTTTGCGGGAAGTGAACTTTTATTTTCATTTGTTAATACTAGAGTATATGCTTTAAATGGTTATTTGGTTGTTGTTTGTTTTCCTATTACAATGTTGTTTTGTTGGCTTGATATTACTGAAGTTGAGGTTGAGGGTGAGGATGGTTGCTTAACATCGTCTTGTGTGGATTATTTCTATTTCATGTGCATTTCCCTGCTTAAAGCTTTAGCTTGAATTGATGTAGAAGTGTTTGTGTTTTAGTATGGATTTGAGAATAGAAGTGAAGTTTTTTTGGTTTGTGATTGTATGAAGTCTAAATGATCTTCCATCTCTCTGATTTTGTTAACACCTAGTTGATTAAGCATCTCCAACATTCTGTTAGAATGAGCTTTTGGGAATAGTTTGTTAAGAGAGCACTTGTAAATAGTGGGAAATTCTGATTATCTTGTTTGATAGACAGTTGAAATTTGGTTAGCTGATAACCAATCTTAGATGTTTGCAGATTATTCAGCCATTTGAGGTTCAATTTTGTAATTTTGGTTATTGGCACAGCTAGGTCAATCAGTTATTATTTTGCCGGTTTTGTTTCGCCTGCCTTATGGTTTTTCTCTTCTTCAAGTATTCCTTTTTCCTGTTGCATCTGTATATGCAAGAAAAGAAAACAATCTTTTTAGAACATGAGGCATTACTTTTCCCATTATTTATGTCCAAACTTTCTGGTTGGATTTTCTTTTGTTAATCATCTCTTTGAAATATATGGACTAACTATCATATTTACTGTTGACAGCTTCTGTTCTTTTGACAGGATAGCTTATGTTTTATCCTGTGGTATCCATCTGTGTGGCATAGCCTCAGTGAAGGATTATAATGGATTAAGTGCTCTTCTCCTGTAAAATATTTCTTAATAGATAATATCCCATGGCTCGGAAGGGTAATCAGCAGAAGAATAGTGTGGATCGCCACACATCAAGCCACAGAAAAAGGGGTTTGAATTCAGGTTCTGCTGCCCCAGACGTGACAGGGCGGGATAGAGACAGCAACACAAAGGTTTTTCCTGGCGAGGAACTCCCTAATGGTAACCATCCAGGCACTCCTTCTATGGACAGTGCAACTAAAGCCCATCGTGCAGGAGATGAGAATAAAAAGAAGCTAAATTCTGGGACATCTCTGAGGACAGAGATGGCTGGAGCAGATGTAAGGCAGGATCTTCACCAATCGGTTTCTTCAAATGTTAATTTGGGGGATTGCTCTGAGAATATTTCTTCAACTGAAACTCTTAATTTAAGAGAGGCTATTGCTCGTCGTGGTCGGAAACATGGAAAGAGTGGTCTGGGCTGCTTGCTGAAAGGGTTGCATGTTAAAAATGTGATGGAGAATGTGAAGTTTTCTGATAACTTACGGGTTAAAAGCTTAAGAGCATATGTAGCTTCCATCTCTAAGACTGCAATTGAGTTGCTGGAGAGACAGGGGCCGTTGTTTGGTATTCTGACAACCAATTTGCGTAATGCCTGTGATTATGTTAGAATCAAGTTTGAGAAAATTTATCCTGTTGTTTTTGTCCTTCTCAAACATTTTGTGAGCGTAATCCTTCTTCTATTAATGGTTTGGTTGGACTGTAATCTTAGAGGCATTGACTCCTTTCTGCGAATGGGGACAACATCCTTTTTCTCAGTTATATGGTGCAGCATTCTCTCAGTAATTGCTATGGCTGGGATATCCAAGTTTCTTATGGTCTTGGTAAGCCCTAGGTTTCTTTTTGAAATTCTTGATGCTATAGTTGCTGATATTATTATCATCGAGTCTCTTCAAATAAACAGGACCAAATATAAATTTAGTTTGCAGCTTCCCTTTTTTTTCTTTTCGTTTTTTGGGTTTTCTTTGATTTCCTTTATTTGGCTGTGGCTTTAGTCATTGTTTATGGTGGTATTACGTTGTCCAGCTAGACCAGATAAAGCATCCCCTGTTACCCTAGGGTCTCCGTATTGTCAGTTCTTTTGACACAGCTGTTTGTTTGCATGCATTCTTATGTAGTCGGACCAAATTTTGTAATCCCAGGTTGTGGCTGCTTTGGTTGCCGTTTTTATTGGTTTCACCCTTGCAATTTTAGTAGTTGCTATTTCTGGAACTGTTTTCCTATGGTTCTATGGAAGTTTTTGGACAACGGTGCTTTTTATCTTCCTCGGAGGTATGATTTTGTCCTTGCCTTGACTTTCGATCATCCCTCTTCTTTCCATATTTTTCTTAAGAGAGTATATGAAGGTTTTGATATTCTTTAACATTTCAGGATTGGCATTCAAGTTGAGCCATGAGAGCATTGCCCTATTAATTACAACTGTGTACTCCATGTATTGTGCTTGGAGTTATGTTGGATGGCTTGGTTTGATGTTGGCTATGAATTTATCTTTTATCTCAAGTGACGCTCTAATATACTTTCTAAAACATAACATAAATCGTCATGTAAGACCTGATGGACCTGGTGAACAAACCTCTGGAATGCAAGGTGGTCCAGGCTTATTCAATGGTGAGCCAGTGCATGCTTCATCCTCTGATACTGTCCCAGGATTATCAGCTGATCGTAGTCCAGGAGTGCCTTCAACCAGTGGGACTGACTCCGAGATGACTTCTGAAGATGAAGTTGCTCGGTTGTTGAACTGTACTGATCATTATTCAGCTTTGGGCCTGCCACGGTACGAGAATGTTGATGTTACTGTACTCAAGCGAGAGTATAGAAAAAGGGTATGTACCTTATTTATTTGTTATTATCAGCATGATTCCCTTAGTTTCTTCACTTGGATTGTAGCTTCTGGTTCTGTCTTTTTCTTGAAAGTTTATGCTTCTGTTAGTAAATGTTCTGGAAATCTAGTGGCGATAGTTTGTGTAGATATTACTGCTTCTTTGCGACTTTACACATTTCTTGTAACCTGAAACAAAAAGGAGGAAATTAGATAAAAATGCATATATATGTGATGGGGCTTTTCGAATATTTCAGGCTATGTTGGTTCATCCTGATAAGAACATGGGTAACGAGAAGGCTGTGGAAGCTTTTAAGAAACTTCAAAATGCTTATGAGGTAACCTTTTGGTTTCTTTTGGTCTGTCGTACAGAAGAATTGTTTCTATATTTTATGGACTTTATTTATTTGTTTAAGTTTTGTTGTCCAGGTTCTTCTTGATTCACTAAAGCGAAAAGCATATGATGATGAATTGAGGAGGGAGGAGCTACTTAACTGTTTCCGTAGATTCCAAAGTGCTTCTCAGAAGGTTTGAATAAATATCTTGTTCTTGTTTTTTCCCCAGTTTTCCCTTTTTTAAATAACTTTGAACTTTCCTCAGCATCTATTTGTTTTACAATTTCATTTTCATGTGTTATTAAGAGGTCCACAAGGTGTTTTTTTTTTTTTTTTTTTTCCTATAAGCTATTGGTAGTGTAAATTCTCCTTGGGGTCACCTTCATATGTATCTCAAATGATTTTTGGCCACCAAGCTTCTAGGGTGTGGATGTAAAAAAGGGAAAGAAAAAAAGCTATTTGTAGTTGATGTCAAAAACTAAATAAAAAAAAAAAAAAAGAAAGACGGAGTGTGAGTTCGGTTGATGTTATTCTTTTAAGATTAAAATTTATTATGGCTAGGCTGCAAATGCCTTTGATGGCCTTTGGTTATATTGTTGAATATTATGGTTGTCTCTGATTTCTTAAAGTATTAATTTGCTTTTTAATTTTTTGATTTCTACATTACTTTCCTTTTGTCAGTGAAACTATTCTCTTTGGTTTTGTTTGTTTACTGCCGATACTTTTATTACTCTACAATTCTTGAAAGAATTCTGATTGGAATAATAAGGTGTTATGGAGATGGAAGCTTTTTGCTAGTTTCTAATGCATTAAGCTTTTTAAAACTTTTTGCTGAGTTCTTGATATGTAGCAGTATTTTCTTCTATCTTAGCTTGCACGTCAAATCCTTTTATCTTGGTTTTAATGTGATTGATTGCTCAGAATGGTAGGCATGGTTTCTTCACTTCTGGATGTGCACGGTCAGAGGCTAATGGTGAGGACCCCGTTGGAGATGCAAGGCGAATAGCCTGCAAAAAGTGCGGCAACTTTCATGTCTGGATAGAGACCAAGAAATCAAAATCTCGAGCAAGATGGTGCCAGGTTTTCCCTTTTTTCTTTCTTGACTCATGCATGGTTTTAGATGCCAAGATTTAATTATGTTTGAATAAACATATTAACATGGTGCAAGATGTGATCCAGCTTTCTATAAGCATGTTGCGCAAATTCCCTATAAAGGAGAGAATTTTGTTCCTGGTGCTTACATTTTTCCCTTTGGTCTGTTTTTGAAGGAATGCAAAGATTATCATCAAGCAAAAGATGGAGATGGATGGGTTGAACAATCTTCCCAACCCTTCTTTTTTGGACTACTGCAGAAGGCAAGCATCTTTATAAACCTGAAATACTTGTCTGGTCACGTCAAATCCTTCTTTATTGAAAATTTTCTGTTTTCTCACATGAATTTAAAAATGTGCAGGTGGACGTGCCCTCTGCATACGTTTGCGCTGATAACAGAATTTATAATGCTACTGAATGGTATATATGTCAGGTAAAGTAGTTTTGGCTTAAAATCCTGAATAAATATTTATCTCAAGTTATCGGCCTTAGTCACGAAAAGGCTCTGAATTGAGAAGAAAGTATGAACTCCAATTTTGTCTAGATCTAGCTTACAAGAGTTAGTTGTTGTTATTTTGGCTTGTAGATTAGATATTTGAAAGGAATTTAAGGGGGATGATATACATTGGATAATTCGGATATCTTGCTGTCGGAAATGCCCTTTTGACATCTTGTCAAACACCTGCACATACAACTACAAACCCATGTCTACACTCACTTTCAAAGAGATTTGAGTAAAATGCATATTGATGGGATTGTGTTACAGGGAATGAGATGTCCGGCCAACACTCACAAGCCAGGTTTTCATGTGAACACTAGTCTAACCTCCAAGCATAGTGCTGGCAAGGGGACAAGTTCAGGGCAAAGAAGTGGTCGGATGCCATCTAACTTGGAAGAGACCATGACAGAGGAGGAATTTGTTGAGTGGTTACAGAACGCAGTCCAGTCTGGGCTCTTTGAAAATTTTGGTGGTAGCACTAGCACCTCCACTGAAAGCCCATCTGCCAAGGCTGGGACAGGCTCCAAGGGCAATAGCACCAATAGTAACAGTGGCAATAAGAGGAAGAAAAAGGGGAAGAAGCAATGGTGATATCTTCTCCACTCTTGTGGATTCTCATGATAGTATTTTAAGCATTTGTGGGCCTAAGAAAAGATGGCTCTGAGTGTGATGGAGATCTATTTTCTTTTTCAAGAAGGAAGGCCTGAGGCCCTGAGTAAAGTTTTACTCTACATAATTGTATGCCAGGTTGAGAGCAGCAACTTTGAGCCTCCAATATACAAAACTTGTATAGCTTTTTATTCTCGTTTTTTCTTCTTCTGACCTCAGTTTTGCCTTTTATCTAGAAAATCAGATGTGAAGTACTGCGTTTATCTGAGATGTTTGACTGGCCTAGATTTTGTTACACCTTTAAATTGGAGAGCATAAAAAATTCATCTCCTGAAGGGACAGGAGACTGGATCACTGGAATAACTTAAAAAGAGTTACTTTTTAAATTTAACAAAAGGAATAACCAATAAAGGCTCTTTTTATTATGAGGTCTATTTGTATTACTTTCATGAGCTCCATCTAAAGAACTAGAAGCCTTGCATCCCAATGGCATTTTCACTCGTTGTTGCAAAAATGGATAAATCTTACAAAATCTTTTAGAGTCTGCCAAAATTGAGAAAGTGGAAATCGTCTTTGGTGATAATAGTTTTCGGTCAAGTAATTTTTTTTTTACGTCTACCAGAATTCATAAATACCAAAAAATCAATAAATAGGGTTTTCAGGAGCAGTAAAATGTACTATTGTTAAGTAACACTAGGTCGTGCGATCATATTGTACCACTCTATCTCGATGAAGACGATGTTTTTTTCTTCAGTAACTCAAGCATGTCACATGTGTAGCTCTGTTCACCCTATTCCCGCTGCTCTTCTCGTCAAACAAGTTTAGCGCGAGTAGTGCCCTGTGTACCACAGGGAATTTTCTACCTCGTTGGCATCTCTCTTAAAATATATATGAAAAAAAAAAAAAAAAAGAAGTGCTACATCCACTTTTTAACTGACGTTACAACGACTTGTCGTACTCATTTTCAAAGATAAAACGACTCAACGGTGAAAATGGTACTCCAATACCCCCGAATTGATATATAAATGACATAAAACCTCACTTCTCCCCTAATCGCTCTCTATGCTATAGATATGGTTTAGATTGATTGTTTGAAGTTGAAGCATTTCCTTCTCATTTGCTCTGAAAAATGGAGTCACTCCTACACGCCACCTTTGCAACTTCTCTCCCTCCAAAACTCCCAAAACTTACTTCTAATAACTCTCTCTTAGTTTTTGCAAGAAAATCAGCGATTGCGAGAGCCAAAAAGAACATCAAGAAGAATCCCCCTAGCAGGGAAGACACTCACAGCTTCTTCTCCAAACCTGATGATGAACTCTTTTTCCCTGAAGCTGTGCTCCTCAAAGAGGTCTTTTTCTTCAGAAATTTTTTTAAAAAATATCTCAATTTCGTTATTTTGTTTGTTTTTTAGACTTTTATAGCTGCTTCTTTCTATCAGTTTATAGATAAAGAATCCATATATCGTCACTGTTTGTAGTTTTGCTGTTTCATATTTGCATTTAGTAGAAGTTGTCTCTTTGATTGAATTTGTGATGGGGATTGTTGTTTATTGTTTTTCAGAAGAAAGTTCAGGAAGATGGTAGACTTCTTCCTGAGTTTGCTGATGATGAAGAAGGTAAGTGATTCTGGTCTCGATTTAAGTTTGCTTTTTTATTAAGTTGAACAATGTATGTTTACTAATTTTAATTTTTTTGACTATTTGCAGAGAAGCTATATGAATTTCTTAATCTTCAGTTACAAAGTGAAGTGAACGTCGAACGGAGTATGTATAGCCTATCTGGGTTTTTTTTTATTTTCCTGCTAGTTCGTTGGTAAAAAGAGAACCCCAGAAATTTGATTTCTTATTTGAATTATTCTTCAAAGTTTGTGAATTAGGTGAATGAGATTTTTCAGTTATGATATATGGTGGAATCTTCTTGGTTTCTATTACTTGAATTGCTTGAAGCAATGTTCTCCCTATATTTGTCTAGAATATTTGAGAGGGAAATGTGATGGGCGAAAGGTTGTTAACTAGTTTGTTATTTATTGAGCTTGTTGCACATATATTATGCCTCATCATTTCCCTTTTTTTTTTTTTACAGTGCGCCATTATGAAGTGGTTTATTTGATTCATGAGAAGCATGCAGAAGAGGTTGGGAGTGTGAATGAGAAAGTTCAAGGTAATTTTTTACTCTTTAAGTTCTTTTAGTGTAATTGTATTGATAATTGTTCAGTATCCCTTAGTTGACCATTAATTGCATTCTATGATGCTGCTAATTGGATATGATCAAGCTGTCAAGCATTTTATATTCCTTCCTTCTCATGCCATTTCCGAGGAAGTGGGACAGTTTTAGTGTGTGTTTGGGATGATCCCATAAATAATTTAATTGCTCTCGTTAGAAGTGTTGTGAAAAACATCAGAAAATATGTTCAAAATGTAAGTCTATGCTATCGGGCTTTTCCACCCTCTGTATTGTCCTTATTCAGCTTCATCCAGAAAGAAGATTCATGGTTCCATACAGAACTATCTCTTTGCAAATTGCTTATCATTGTTTAATAAAATGGTCATCTGATACTTGACAGAGTTCTATTTGAAGTTATTCTTCTTTGCAATTGCTTCTTTCTAGCACTAGTTCCTTATAATCCATGAAAAACACTTTTAGCAGATTTTTTAAGGGAGAAGAAAGGCAAAATATGGAGATTAAATGACTGGGGTCTTCGAAGATTGGCATACAAGATACAGAAAGCCAAGAATGCCCACTATATTTTAATGAACTTTGAGTTGGAAGCCAAATGGATCAATGATTTTAAGAACCTGTTAGACAAAGATGAAAGAGTCATTCGACATCTTGTTATAAAGAGGGATAAAGCAATCACTGAGGATTGCCCTCCTCCCCCTGAGTTCCACACTCTGCGGGCTGATATGCAAGGTTATGATGATGAGGATGATGATTTAGATTATGATGATGAAGATTTTGATGATGAAGGGAATGAGATGGATGGCTTTGATGATGTAGAAGATGACGTTATTATTGTCAATGTGGATGATGATGATTATGATAAAGAACAAGAAAAAAATAAATCAGCTAGTGTAAGTACAATAGGGAGAAGAAATCTTAGAGCTGAGAAAGTAGGTAGATAGCCAGTAGTTCTGATATTTTGTTCTTTGGTTTCAGAAACATTTTCAACGCATGTTTACATAGTTCTGCTATATACCAGTCTGTATGACAATTATGTAAAAATATTGTCTTGTTATGAGCCATTGTATTGGTGCATGTTTGTCTTCTTAATCTACCCCTTCAACTGAATAATTTAATTTGCAAGGAAAATGATCATATTGCTTGCATTTGGCTGGAAGTCTACATGCTTTCTACGATAAACAAATACTGAAGATCAGAAGTAATTGAAACCGAAAACTTAAGAATTCTCAATATGCCAGTGAAAGTCAAGAATGAGCACAAAGCTCACATTGGAGACACCATGTTTGGTTAATGAGATTTAGACATCAGAAACACCTATTCTTATCTATGGTTTGAAGCACACTCTCATGAACCTTGACCACACTGGAAAATAAGAATATGTTGGACCTCCGAACCATCAGCTTGGTTTTCTTCTGTTCTTTGTTTACAGAATGAATATAGTATCTTTTTAGCATCACTGCAACCTTCTTGACGGAATCCATTTCATGAATAATGTTCATTTCGAGAATTTCATATGTTAATCAATATTTGTCATTCAAAATCAAAAGATTTTGGGGAAAAAAATTGAACTATTCTCTTCATAAAAATTAAAAGAGGAGTAGTTTTCACAGCATTAATTAGGAAGAACCGTAACCAAGTTGAAGCTCAATAAACGGGGCAAGAAAAGATTTGCATATCAATTATCATTGCAATGACTATTTATTATTATCATTAATTTTATCTAATAAGACAGCTATTGAGAAGAGTCGGGACTTAAAATAACGTTCCTTTATTAACAAAAAAATTTACTTTGAATTTATTTAGTTTGTCACGAGTGACTCAGCTTCATCAATCGAAAAGAGACATTATTGGTTTTACCATTTCAATTGACGTTAGATAAACTTCCAACCCACCATGCAAAGACAACGTCCACTGAAGGGCACAACAACCCCGCCTTACTGCTACTGATTCTCCTCTTGAATAACCAACTGTTGAGATTGTATCAAACCCACGTGGCATTTTGACTAAGCATTCTCATCTTCCCACGTGGCATTGCACTTTCACCGCTTCACACGTGTATAAGCTGGACAGCATCTATATATCTACACATCACCTTGACCGAAAGTGAAAGACAGGACATCTCTTACAGTTTACAAAAGAATGCAAAAATCAATGGCTGCAACTATGGCCTTTTTGGCCTCATTAGTCTTGTTAATCCTTCCAGGATCATATTCTTCCGAGCTTCTCATAGATCATTACACTTCAGTTCCAAAATCTGACATGGATCTTTTAGAGTTTCCACTGAATTTAGAGTATTTAGAAGCTGAGTTCTTCTTGCATGGTTCTCTGGGCGTTGGCTTGGATAATGTTGCACCAAATTTAACCATGGGAGGTCCACCACCGATTGGTGCCAAAAAGGCCAATCTTGACCCCTTGACCAGAGATGTAGTCTTGCAATTCGCATGGCAAGAAGTTGGTCACCTGAGGTGATCGTTTTTATCTTCACTGGACATACTCTCTCTTCTGTTTGTTGTTCCTGTGTTATTTGTATATAATCTATTAATCTATATTTTTAACATTTTGCTCATGAGAAAGATATAGAACCACTTTTGTTAAAAGACTTCAAATAAAATTGCACACTTGATGGCAGGGCGATTAAGAATACAGTAAAAGGATTTCCGAGGCCATTGTTGGATTTGAGTGCAACATCATTCGCAAAAGTGATAGATAAAGCAGTTGGGAGGCCTTTGAGTCCCCCTTTTGATCCTTATGCCAATAGCATTAATTACCTTATTGCATCCTATCTGATTCCTTATGTGGGACTTACCGGCTATGTTGGTGCAAATCCAAAGCTCCAAGGAGCTACTTCAAAAAGAGTGAGTCCTATATTCAAATGACAGAAAGCCCTTAACGAAAGTAACGTCGTTTTATATTTTGAGTTTAGCTGATGTGTTCTCTATCTGTTCAGCTTGTTGCGGGTCTTTTGGGTGTGGAATCTGGCCAAGATGCAGTCATCCGAGCATTGTTATATGAAAGAGCTTTGGAGAAGGTTGAGCCATATGGGATAACGGTCGCAGAATTCACAAACAGCATTTCGGAGCTAAGGAATAAACTAGGACATTCAGGATTGAAAGATGAAGGCCTCATTGTTCCCAAGTATGAGGGTGCTGAAGGAAAGATCAAAGGCAATGTGCTTGCTGGAGACAGATTCTCTGTTGCTTATGCCAGGACACCAGAGGAGATTTTGAGGATTGTTTATGGTAGTGGCAATGAATGTTCCCCTGGAGGCTTCTACCCAAAGGGAGCTGATGGCCGTATAGCCAGATCTCATTTACACAAGTTGCTTAAATCTTAGCACTGTCTGCACCTCCCTTAGTCAAGTTTGTTTGGACTTTAGCCCTTGCCCAGATGATAATAAGAATGAAATTTTCCATCTTTATTTTCTTTACCCTTTCTTTATGATGATGTAAGGTGCCTATTGTGCCAACCAAATAAGACAAGCAAGTTTCTGTTCTGCCTCCTTCAGGGTGTATAATTTGTGATATCAAGCTTCCATCTTGAACACTAGACTTGTGAATCTCAATTTTTAAACACAGACCAAATACCAAGTATATCCCCAATATACGCTGAGCCTAAATAACAATGCGATAAAGGATAACTCTGTTGAAAAAGAAAAAAAAAAAGTATTTTATTTTGTACATAAATCTTTTAATCAGATTGATTACATTATTAACGTTCATTTAGAGGCCATAGACCAGATGTTGCCATTCAGCCAAACTTAAGTCTACATAGCATTCCATGAAAACAGAAATTTCATATGAAATACCAAATACTACATACAGATTGCAACTTTTCGACTTAACAAATCCTAGACTGAACATTTTGTATGGAAAATCTCGAAAATTATATAAAGCAGTCTGTAAATATTGCCAAGCTTTAGTGGGCAAGTTGTCAAGCCTGTACACACTAGTATAGTTACATCATAGATTCAGACGAATACAGATTTTGGGAGAGTCTGAAACAGCCGAATGCACATGCTGCAACCATACCGCAGATCACATGTCTATTGCCAGGGTTGGGACTCGGGAGAAATCTGCAAGCAAGAAACTGGTAAAAGTTAGCCAAAATCGTCCAAGATGTCCAAATATCGGAATTTCTTCAACATGGGAGACAACTAAAGTTGAACAAGAAATCAGGGATCCGTTAAAGTAACAGTTTAAGTTGGCAATCTGAGAAATACATTCCCTATGTTAGCTTGGGTTTGAAGTCACTAGAGAAATGAACTTGCAAGTGCATGTACATGCCATGAGACTTCCACTCTTACTTTTCCCCGTGATGCAAAATTAGAAAAAAACAAATTACAAGACTGTACGGAGTTGGAGTTTGACTAAAAAAACCATGTAAATACTTACTCGCCGTGTACCAAATGATTGAAAAGTTTGAAGCCGCTGTCTCTCAGCCTTCTTTATGATGGTTGGGTGCTTATGCCCAACAAGGAGATCTCACCAAAACACCACCATTCAGTGAATACAAACATCTGTCACATCTCACTGATGGTTGCAAAAATATTTGTTCTGCACAGCTTCCATAGTAACATTTGAACTCATCTTACTTGCTAGCCGTGACATCGTCCAGAGTATGTATTGGCCCCAAATGACCTAAGTTGTTGAACAAACACCGGACTAAAATATTCCATGTGGCAATGTTGGGGCAGACCCCTTCATGTAACATCTTCTGAAGATAACCAAAGGCCTCTTCGATGCCAATCCAATTACAGATACCCCATAAGAGACTAGTGTATGAAATTATATCTGGATGCCACTCTACACTACCTCTAACTCTATCAAAAAGTTGAATAGCAAACCTAACCTTGCCCTGCCTGCAGTAGGCCCAAATTATTATGTTAATTGTGACTGCGTCAGGCTTCATTCCCCCTACCAGCATTTTCCCCAAAACCTGGAAAGCTGCCTCCAGCATACCAGCATAACAAACCCCATGTAAAACAGTATTATATGACACTATATTAAGCTCAATTCCCTTTTCTTCAATCTCTTTGACAAGCCCAAAAGCTTCTTTTAATCTGTTTACTTTAAGAAGACCATCCAGTAGCTCGTTATATGTAGTGATATTAGGCAAACATCCATATAGCTTCATTTGATCAAGCACATTCATTGCCCACTCTACTCTTCCACCACCGCATAAACCTTTCACCAATGTATTGAATGTAACTGTATTAGGAGGACAATTTTCCAAAGTCATATTTTTTATAAGAGAAAGAGCTTGGCCAAACATAGAATTCTTACATAGGATGCCCACCATGCAGGTATATGCCACAACATTTGGAAAGCAACCATTACTTATCATCCTGTTCCATGTCTCAGATGCACCATCCAAGTTTCCAGCTTTTGCAAATCCACCAATAAGAGCAGAATATGTGATCACATTTGGGGGACAGCTATTTCCCTCCATCTGATAGGATAGAGATACAGCCACATCCATATTCCCATTAGAGCAGAGACCATGTATTAGGGTATTATAAGCAACAACATTGGGCATCAATCCCTCTCTAATCATCCGGTTCCAGAAGTCAAAAGCTTCACACAATCTTCCTGCCAATAAATAGCCCTTTAGCAAGGAAGTAAAGCTGTGGATATTAGGACTACATCCTCTCAAAAACATCTGACCCAGAACAGCAAGAGACGATTCAACATTCCCAACATCAGACAAAGAATTGATAATAGTAGAATATGTGATGACATTAGGGTTAACTCCCCTATCAGACATCTCACCTAACAACAAAAATGCTTCGTCAATTTTGCGTTCTTTGCAGAAGGCATTAACCAAAGCATTATATATAGTCACGATAGGTTCAAATCTCATTGCAAGCTCCCTTGCTTCCTCCGCCTTCCCAACCTTACACATCGAAGACACTATTGTTGTATAGCTCACCGCATCAGGTGAACAACCTTTGTTTGCCATTTCAGCAAGCAATTTACAAGCACCATCAATCCTATTATTCTTACACAATGCCTTCAAAAGAATATTATACGTAAACACATTTGGCTCCATCCCATCTCTCTTCATGTTACTATATATTGGATTAATCATGGGAAACCTATTTTCACTAAGCAAAGCATCCAAAATATGATTGTAAATCTTAACCGTCGGTTTACACCCAAATTCCCTTATCCTATAAAACATCTTTAATGCTTGCTCAGCTAATCCGGCTCGCCGATAACAATTTATAACACTAATAAAAACACCCTCAGAGCAGCTAATACCTTCTACCTTCATTTGTTGCAAAAGATACTGAACACTATCTATTTCACATTTTTGACCAAGTTTCTCAATCATAACTTGGTAAGTCAAAGCAGTGTGCTTAAAAGCTTTTGAATTTGCTACTGCCTTAAAGTAGTTTAAGGCTGATGCCATGTTGGCTTCTTGGTTCAATCGGTCAATAACTTGATATTCCCTAACATGGGTTTGCTGTTGTTGTTGGTTTTCGTCATTATTTTTATCAGGAATCAAAATAGGGTGTGTGTTTAGTACAAAAGGAATTGACGGTTTGTGGACTCTTAACAGTAAAGAACATCCTTCCTTCAAGTACATTATTTATTCATTTATTCACTCATAAAACAAAAAAACCATAAAGTTCAGAACTTTGAATTCAAGAGCTGCAAACAATATAAAAGCAAAATAAACTAACCAAATATTACGTACCTTTGTGAATCAATTTTGAAAACACTGGTGCGAAACTGCAGGGAGGTACCCTAGGGGGAGGAAAGGAGAAAGAGTTGGAAAAGGGCATTCTCGTCTTTCAAAACCATTAATGGTCCTAACTGTCTATCCGGGCTGGATCTGACAGCCCATTTTAACCCATATATAAATAAGAACAAAACGAATATTGTAAAACTAGCACACGTTGAAGTTTCCACTCGCAGTAGAGCGCAAGGCGAAGAAAGTGTCTCTTGTCCACCGATTGTTTGGGTAAAGGTTTTTTTTTTTTTAATTATGATCCTGTTATATATATATATAGAGTCTGAATTGATGCGTTTTTTATGAATTCGGATTCTCAGATCTGTTTCCTAGTTTTGCTTTCATATTTGTTGTATACTGAGTAATAAAAATATGAATATGAGAAAAACAATCGTTTCAACGGTTTACAAGTGAGAATTTGGAGGCTTTTTGTAAAGAATTTTGAAGTTGCAGTTAAACCTAGTTGGGTTAGGTTTAGAGTTATGATTTCAATGCATTTGTCATCTTCTATTAAGTTTTATTATGTTTGTGGGTATGAATTCATTTTGCTCTGATGTTTTGACTGATATGGAGGTTCAACGTGCATTGAAATTATCTTTCATTCTTTTACATGCTTGTAATGAGGATGTTTATAGAGATTCTAATATTGGTCCAAGGATGTATTTTTCTTTATGTGTTGCTTCCAAGTTGTCATTTTTTATTATGATCGATCCATCTTTAATAAGGTCATGGAATCTCAATTGTCTGGTTTTTAGTTCCTTTTCCATTTCAGTTTGTTTGATCATTGATTCTACTGAAATAAGAAAGAAAAGCGAGCTCAGTGACAACTTCTTTTACGAGTTTTATTTCTACTGAATTTTTCCTTTCCGCTTCCGTGGTAGAATTATTCGGCTTAGGAGTTTCACAGACTATGAATCTAGATTATGATGGTGGTTTATATGTACAGTCTTTGTTGATAGTTCATTCTTTTCTTCTTTCTGTCATTATAAGGTAGGCAGTGAGTATGGCTGGAAACAGTGATTCAAGTGCATCGGGAAAGAAATCAAGTGAGGGAACAAATGATTTGCAAACCTTCAATGCCGAGAATATGCAGAGTAACATGAAAGTTATTTATTACAGGTGTTTTTTTTTAGCTGAAAAGGAAATTATCATTTTTTTTTATCCTACTGAAAAGAGGGATGTGACTAGGCCAGCGGGATTCTGGCCTCAGGAGATATATGACTAAATGGAGTTACTACTCATTAAACTTTCAGGCTTGCTTTGTGGTAGAATTTTTTTTTTGCTAATTCAACTAAAAAAGGGGTTTAAATTATGTTTTTGTTTTGGAAATTGGAACTGTGTGTGTGGTGTGTCTCTGTAAGAGAGATAGGAGTAGTTCAAATATTCTGAAACGCACTTGAGAACGGTCTTTATAAATGTCGGAATTGGATCATGGTTAGAGGGTTAGTTAATAATGTGCAGATTGAAAATTCAGTATGTGTATCACACAATATGTTGAGAGTTGCATTTTTTTAGTTCTGTATTCCTGGTGATACCTAATCTATTTCTTCATTGCAGCCGCACATTTTTGTC
This sequence comes from Boswellia sacra, assembly GCA_013180625.2. Classification (NCBI taxonomy): domain Eukaryota; kingdom Viridiplantae; phylum Streptophyta; class Magnoliopsida; order Sapindales; family Burseraceae; genus Boswellia; species Boswellia sacra. Next base: position 173,821 of record SNVD02007182.1, on the reverse strand, counting down.
TATCATTGGTGGGGTCATTACTGGAATCTTGGGATTCACTGGCCTCACTGGGTTTATCTTTTATTTCCTTATCATGGCAATTACTTCACTTGGACTCATTTCCAAGGCGAAGTTTTCAATTCATTCATACTTTGACTGCTGGAATCGGGTCCTACTTGATGGCTTCCTAAGCGGCCTTATGGTACACTTCTACCTCCTATGCAATAGAACGTAAAATCCTAGAGAGAAATTTTTATTCATTTGCTTGGGGCTCACCTCTCTTTAGCATTTTTTCTTTACATTTTGTGTATTCTTTAAGTTATAATTTTCTTCTTTTATATATAACTATTTTGAATGTCCCTTTATTTGTGCTCTTGCTTCTTTAATTGTTTTAGCCAACTAACTTTCTGTTTATAAATTTTTGCAGTCATTCGTGCTGTTCTGGACGTATCCTTTCAAATAATTAAGACATATAATAACAAAAACCATAATAAGGGCGGGATTGATGCAATGAATCAAATTGGTGGCTAAATCTTTGGTGCATCCGCTGCACCGTGCAGCGTACTGAGCTGGTCCAATGGACAGCAGCCAACTCAGCTGCTAGAACTGAGCTGGCTGCTGCCCATTGGGCCAGCTCGGCACGTTACACGGTGCAGCGGATGCACCGAAGTTTCTCTCCAAATTGGTAGATTGCATGGTTTTCTTGAATGAATTTTTCCTTGAGCTTTCTGATATATCTCAAATCTTGTTTAAAATTATTGGATTGACACAAGTTCGGGCATTTCTGGAGCACTAATATAATATGAAGCTTAAAATATCTGTTTAATCCTTGTATTCAGGATATTTTTCCTTAATATCAAATATAGATTTGCTTACGACATTGTGCATATATTCTGAGGAGGTATCTGCAATATTTTCAACAGAAGGAGGCTGACCTGCTGCAGCATTGTATTGAAAGTAGCTTATCATTTGTACCCATTTATCAAAAAAAAAAGAAAAAAAAAGACCTTTTTTTGCTGGAGGGAGCCCTCGCTTTTGTTTACTGGGACTCTGAAATTGATGAATTTTGTATCAAGCTGCTTTATCGTTTAGATTACATGGGAATGGAAAACAATCTTCTTGATGTTGCACATCTGATACGGACTTGAGGACAAAAATTATTCATCTTGTTATTTATAGATATTTCTCCGGCAAGATTGTGACTTTTCAATTTATGTGCACCGAAAGCTGGGTTGGTGGAGCTTTTGCATTTGCTGCCCTTTTTATTTATTTATTTATATTTGAAAAAACGCCTATTCTCTCAAGGACAAACCATGCTTTAATACTTCCGGCATCGCGAGGCTGGAAGTTGTGGTCATACGGTGATTAGAAGCCAGATAGCCACGTGGCACAAGTAAACAGGACCTTGTGTTGGTAAAGATGAATTTTAATAATACATGTTTCTGGTAGAGTAATATCGTACTAAAATCCCAAATGACGTAATAATTATTTAACAAGTCATATAATTTGCGATATGAAATTCAATCAGTCATTAATTTAATATTCGCATGGCACTTATATGTCAAATCACATCACTTGAAATCTATCGTTTCTAATGATCGTTAGTGGAATAGATTTGTCAAAGGGATGCATATGAGAAATAATTTGAATGGTATATCATAATTGTAATTTCTGTAGTGGTACAAGAAACATGCCTCGAACCCTCAAGTGGAGGTTATATCAAACTTTTATACAAGTAGTCTCAGATTCCTAAACTAAAGGCATGATGCACTTTTACATTATCAACCAGGTGAAGCATCCAATAAATCATTTTTGCAGCTTGGTTTGTCCTGTACGTGGAAAACTCGTCCAGTAGAAAAATAGTCTTCCCATCAGCTAGGAGAAAGCTAAGGTAGCAGCTTGCAGCCTTATATTTCTACACTACTCTCACACCTGTGAATTAAAAAAAAAAAAAAAAAAATCAGCAAAACCGCAGATTGAGGTGATAAACAATACCTAAAACTGCGGACAGTTGAATAAAAGTTTTAAGCTAATCAAAGGTGCCACTCATACTTAATGTGAATTTAATAGTGCATAACTACTCGATGCTTGGTTCCCCTATGAAACTTCTTTTCTCTGCATATAAAATACTGTTGTTTTCCACCAAGCATTTGCAAAAACAATATTCCATCACCCACTACAGTTTAAAGTCCAAACAACCAGAATTGTAAATTTCTTCTTTTTTATAGCAGTCCAATTTTTTTTTTTTTTTATAGCAGTCCGACCAAAAGCAGGCACGATTCACAATAACTACTGCCACTTATGCCAACAATAGCCTACTGTGTTTTTATCTATCAGGCAAAGAGCCACTTTCTATTAATAGACAATAAATAAATATGTGTGCAAGAATTTTAGCTGTCTTAACTTGTTTTCCCAAGTCAGAAACTTCAAAGAAATTAATAAATAGTAAAATGAGATTTTTTTTTTTTTTTTTTTTTTTGAGGAACAAATCTTACCAAGATCTGAGGGATTCTCAAGAAAACAAAAGACAGAGAGTATAAAACAATTGAGATTACAGTGGCTGTAACTAAGTTATGAAGGAGACGCTTGTCATCTTTGCTGGGTACAAAGGCTATTTTCAATGTATTTGTAAGGTCAAATAATCTGTAAGAAACCTGCAAGCAAGGAAAATTATCAATGCCAGATCGACATCAGATACTCTCAAGATCTTAAACTATAACTTCTTCACTTACAGCAACATATATGGCGCTAGTAAGCATAAAGTTCAATAATGGATAATCAGGGATAAGTGAAAGCAACAATTTAGGTTGCCCATTAGGAACTGCCGATCTGCAAGTTGAGTGAAAATTTTATCAAGAAAAAAAAAAAATCAAATACCTATAAAGTGTAAATTCATTGCATCAACTGATGCGGAAAACTGTAAATACCCTAGCAATCATTTTACAAGTCACCAACAACATACCTTAACCATATATGGAACTGTGAAATGTAGGTCTCCAGTGTTATCTTTCCTAGCCATCTAGTAAATGAAAGATAATATATCACAAACAAAAGTCATTCAAAGGTAAGTATGTCGGAATAATGTGGCCTCTTTATATGAGAAAACTTAAAAGCCACTTACGCGAAGAGGGTCAAACTGTAACTACGGAAACACTGCATGATGTTTCGCAGACAAATGTAGACACTGTTCAGAACGATAAAAATATAAGTAAATAGCAAACTATTTAAGATAAATTAATATGTAGCAACAGATTTAAGGAAAGTGACACATACGTTATCGGAATCCACGAGGTATAAGGATGATATTTGTTGTATGTAATCTTATCTAGTTTGTATATGTACTCGAGCCACAAAAATCCAGCCTAGGAATTTCATCAGAACCGTCTGCATCAGAGATAACATTTAAGAAATAAGATTTACCTAGATAAATAAATTATAATACCAGTAGGGCTAGCGATCCAACAGCTGCTTTAATTAATATTCGGCGCTTCACTTCCATTTCCTCTAGTTTCTCCATCCACTTTTCAACCTGTAACAATTGACTATCATTTAGCTCTTCTATTGAGAAAGACAAATACTGAGAGTCCTTTCACTTGAGCCTCCTTACTTCAAGAACAAAAAAAAAAAAAAAAAAAAATTAAATGACTTTAAGTGTTTTTTTTTTTAAATGACACAGAAATTCCTCGAAACTTACTGTTGGATGATAGTAGGCATATATCATCCCAACTATCCATATGTAACGATCAAGACCTGAACGGAAATGCCACTCATGCAAGACAGGCAAATTTGGCTTTGCTGGATCAGTATAACCTGCAACATATATTTAGGTTAGTATGCCCTCCAACATTTTACGAAAAAACAAAGCTTTGGAAAATTACTGACCAACAAGGAAAGCCAATGGCGTCCAAAGCAATTCAAACACTCCAGGCACTTCCCATATTAGAATAACCACCACGAAACAGGCAATGATTTTTACAGCGATGACTGACCCAATCTCATTATACTTGTTCAGAATACCAAGTGCTCCATATACCATGAGAGTAAACAGAGTGTGCATTGGGCAAATGTAATATAGCATATAACTATTATTAAGAACGACACAGCAAAATAAGACCAAGAAATTAAGCCGCCACATCATCTGCTCAACACAAGAAACCATCATAGTTGTAATCAGATTAAATATTGACAGAACCAATAGAAAAAATCTGATATTCTTAGGCACTTACAAACCTGTGCAAACCTTGCAAGACTGAAATCTTTGCGGACATAATAATATGAGAAGTTCCCAAATCCAGTCATCCACACATATGCAGCAATAAAAATTCGGATTGCATTATATATTTCTGTTGCAGCGAAGTAATGGTACATCAAAAATAATACCTGTAAGATGATGTGAAATTTTGGGACCAACAATCACGGTGTGGCCCATAGAAATGTTAGAATCCCGTCCAACACATCTCAAAAAGGGTATTACACGCTACAACTTGAATTCAGGTTTTACATTATATATCACAGATCAAGCAAAGAAAAGCCAGGCAAACTGCAAAGGTTACAAGAGTGCTGATATTAATAAGTGTTCCAGAAGATAACAACATTGGACATAGTGCCCAGAGAAACTATCCATGAAACACGGAATGACGTATGCCAGCGAAGAATCCTGCTGAAGCATAATTAAATGTTTCATCCAACATAAATAAAAAAGCATATCCTTGAAAAGGAAAATAATTAATTATGCCAGCATATGTGGAGTTACAAACCTGCATCCAACCTTTCCATTCCTCAGTTTGATGTCTATTTAGATAAAGTATGGATTTCCCAGAGAATGGAGACTTATCATGATGTATCTTGAATGAAGTTATCGCAGAAACAATGATGAGAAGGAAGTAAAGAAATAAGAAAAGATCTCGATTATAGCTCTGCACAGACAGATGAAGGTTGAGAAAACAACCTTATCAGTAACCAAGGGACTGTAAATAAATAAACTAATACTAAATGTTGATAAGTATCAAATACTGAATTCACATTTCAATGCAATTTTTTTTTTTTTACATTCAAATTCTAGCTAATGGTGGCTAATATCCACTAATATAGCTATAAATTTTGGAAAAAAGAAAAAATCATTTCGCCCATATAATTAAGATACATTACAGAAATGATAATATTTAACTAGTAATTTATATTAAATTTGCCTTATGAGGGACAAGTTCTTAAGCAATGTGAAGGATCCAAGCATCATATAGACACAAATTCAAACATGTGTAAGAGAATCACAGTGCTAAGCTGAAAAGACCAAGGGCCATATTATGTTTGAAACTTCCATTTATATTGATTTTCAACTTCAGTATTCATCATACAATTACAGCTTTTCTTTAATTACATGAACCAACAACCAGAGAGCTCTGACAGTAAGGATTGGAACACAAAAAGTATCAAGACAAACTATCAATGTCACCTTTGTAGATGAACCAAAGACATCCGTGCGGTCACATACGTAAAAGTATGCCAAAAGTGTACCAAACTCAGATCTGTGAAGAAAAATGAAAAAAAAACACGTGAACGGCATTCTAACTATTGATGCATGTTATAGAAAGTAAAAGATTCAGCAATTTAAGTGAATGGATCATTCACTTACATAGCTCTGAGCGTTAGTCGATTTTCAGTCAGGAATGACTCATCCATCATAAGGAACCTAAACAGATACATTCCACATAAGCACCAAAAAGACTTAACCAAGCATAAGTAATAATCCATCAACACCGTAAAGTGAAGGAATCATCGGTTGTCACATACAAACCTGAAAATAGGAGAAGATGCAGACAAACTCCGAGCTTTAGGAGATGCTGACTGCAGACCTCCACCTTCCAACAAAAGGGCTTTGTCGTCTTCCTTCACAGTTCCATCTCCCACTCCAATCTCAACCAGATTGACGTCAGAGTGCCTACTAACAAAACTCACAACTTTAGTAAAGGAAAATAATTATAACAAAAAAAAATTTTGTTGGTTCAACTATACATTAATCAATCACCATATAACTTGATGATGAATGAGAATTTATATTCACATTTTATGCATCATAAAAAAAAAAAAAAAACACTCACACACATACACACGAGATAAAGCACTAAACATTCAGATTACATACTCTACTGTCACAGATCTTAATAAACCTAAAAAATTTCAGCTGCATTACAGATACATTATAGAAGCAGAGATCTTCACATATTAATAATCAGAAAACAACACCAAAATACCATTTTTTATTTAAAAAAAAAACTATTCACTAAATTAAAAAAAAAATACCTTCAAATTTATGAAATAAAAATCTACATCCATACACAGAGTTAAAGAAGCTATTTAACTTACACTTTCCCATTCATTGAACTTTTCTTGTACTCCAAATATTCAGAATATATCCAAGCTGTAATTACAGGGACTAGTCCCATAAAAAAGGCTACCTGCAATTTGTTGGCTAATCAACATAAGCATACCTAACTCATCATAATCAAAATTATCATTCAATTAAACAAGTTAATCTCACAACATCTACAACCAAAAGAAGCTCAATAACGGCAACGCAGTGGTTACCTGGCCGGGAGTGATAGCATTAGAGATCGTCATTTCCGCAATTCAATTCAAATGAACACTAAGCGCATTTCACTGATACTCGAAATCTCGATCGCTCAGAGCACCAGATCTGATCCAAATCTGAGTACTCGCAAACGACGGCCAAGATTTGATCAGAATCAATCAGTATCCAAACAGTAAGGAGTCCGAACACTACGTTCTTGGTTTTAAGCGGTTGGTTTGGTTGGGGAACCAGTTCATGAAAGTGGCATTCCTGCCAACTTGAATGATTGCATTTTACGAGTTTAGTTGGGTCCCAGTTGTTTCTCAGCGGTCAGATCGCGGATCAAGGGTGATTAATTGTGGGGACGATGATAAGTTTGTGATACACGGAATCAAGAAATGTTTTTGTTTAACAGTCAATAAAGAATAGAGCAGCAATGGACGGATAGTGACGTGGCAACCTCATGGCTTCAAAGTCCATTTCCCTCCCTTTCTTTCGATGTAAAAAGTATACACAATTGCTTTAATATAGGCTTTAATGTTTATCGAGTACTAAAGAATAAATTGTAGTCTTAAATTTGACTCTCAAGACATCAATACGGAATGAAAGATACAAATTTACTAATTAGGAAATAATTTTTGTAAGTATTTGGCCTTATTTTCCTACTTACGTAAAGGAGGAGGGGATTACATTTATACAAACATAAGATATTATTATAAATTTTAATGAAATAATTCAAACAAAATGACTGAAGTCAGCCAATTAACAATGGAAGTTGTTGAGATTACCTGTGCTCTAGTTCAGGGAATTCCCGTGAGGACTATCTTTGGTGCGCGGCGAATCACTTATAGCAACCCGATGACACGCGTCAACATTTTTGAATGAATGAGCTGTCGCCGATTTTTTGAGGAGCGTGTGGACTGTTTGAGATCACCGACAATGGTCTCTACAAGGACTGATCCAAATTCCAATTGCCCGTTTATGGCTGGATTTATGTTGAATTCTAATAATCTACATTGGGCCTAAGACGTTTTGGGCTTCAAGTTGCAACTTGGAACTTTCTTGGTTCAAGAATGTTCTGAAATTGGCCCATGGAGCGCTTAAACGGTTCTTGATGCAATGTTACCACGACAAAATTCCCATTCACCAAAATATTCATAATTCATGTAATATACAGTGTCCATAAATTCCTTACAAAACTAGATTTAAAAAAAAAAATGGTTTTCTTGTTCTTCAAAAAGGTTAACGGTAGGGGTGTGCATGGTACACCATCACCCACCCGAACCCGACATACCCGCCATGGTATGGTGGAGGTATGGTAGGGTATAAAAAAAATATATGGTGTGGTATGGTATAGATTTTCAAAATCTGTCATGGTATGGTATGGTAGGGGGGTATTTTTGAAAATATCCGAAAATACCATACCATACCATACCTTTTTTAAAAAAATAAAAAATATGCCACGTGTCAGTATTTAATTGGTTACATAAAATATTTTTGTATGAGTGTTATAGTTTCTTTTTTCTTTGCCTTTTTATTTTCTCAAATTTGTATTAGATTGGAAGTTGAAAAGATTGAAACTTTGTAGAATTTAAAGGTTGGACTTGAAGGTTGGAAGTTGGAACTTTGTGGAAGGATTCGGATATGTAGTTTACTTGTTATTTGTGTTGTTATGGACATGTAATTGCTTGAGTATTCGTGTTGTTATGGAATATGTAGTTACGTGATATTTTTGTATTGTTATAAATATGATGTTACTTGATTATTTGTGTTGTTATAAAATATGTAGTTACTTGATTATTTGTATTGTTAAGGATGTGTAATTGCTTGATTTTTGTATTTAGTACAAACTTTATGAATCATAATATTAAACAATGTCAAAATAAGAACTTAAAGTGTCAAAATCTGGTCAATTTGGTCAACTACCCGAATAATACCATACCATACCCGCCCTTACCCTACCATGCGAAAATGTAGTATGGTATTGTATTAAAAAATGGTATGGTATGGTATAAAAATAAAAAACCCGACATATGTAGGGTATGGGGATGGTATGGCGATACCACACCATACCCTACCATTTGCACACCCCTAATTAACGGTAGATACATTGAAGAATTTAAACGATTGAGTTTAATGTTTTCTCTCAGCAACAAATTAATAGGTTAGTGTAAATGTGGTCTCAGGGACCCACAAGTTAGTGTATCATATTCACGCTGACATTTTTTTCTCAGACAATTTAAGACAAGTGCAGTTGATTTCTGAACCCGAGCAACAGGCGCTGGAGATCGAAAAGTTGACGTCTCGATCGGGGAAGAAATTCTAACAGATGCTTGCTTGCGCTTTCTTATCTTATCTTTCCGGTGGCAAAAATTGTAAGACAAGTATTCTTTTAAGATCTTATATAGAAGTTGTTAGAAAAATTAATAATAGAAGCAACCAAATTGTAATCAAAATATAAAAAATAATATAACACTTATAATCAAATTCTACAACAAACTATTTATAATCTGAGTTAGCAAAAAGTCACTGAAAGAAAAAAAAAAAAATTTATATCTAGTAAAATTTTGTCAAGTCTGATTGTAAACAATTAATTATAAGATTTGGTTATGGATATAGTATTATTCAAATGTAAAATGTAAAAATTTTGAAGAATTGATGCAAACAAAAACTATTACAGTAAACCTGCTGCTACAATATTTTGAAACAGTAACTCCAGCAACAGTAATCAGCTACACTAACTATGAATGGTCTCATGAACAGTGCATAAACAATATCACCAAATAGTGTCCTAAACAGTACTTATGAACAATGTGTCGATGAATAATGCCTCTGATGAATAGCCTGTGAATATTGCCTTCTATGAGTAATGTGCAAGATGAACATTATTGGGGATGAAGAGTATTCATACATGCCAAGGCCTATAAATATCAATAGCCTAAAAACCAAATTCTACCCCTCTAAGAGAAATCTCCTGGTGCAATCCAATTAAAGACAATTTGATTCCTAGGCTTCAATGGCTAATTTCCCAACCTTAGGTCCACTCCAATTGGGAAATTTGAACAACAACAAAAATAATACTAATAAGAATTTTTTTTCCTTTAGGAGATGATTGGAATTAATCACTTATCAGCTCTCACTTCTCTGTATTTATAGGCATCATACCTAATCTCCTAAGTGATATTCTCCTCCATATCTATTTAATATCACCTTATGGATTGAACATGTTGCTCAAAGCTCTCTATAATCACAACTTATTCCTGCAACAAATATATCGCACATAATTTAAAATTAGTTGTGAGACTAATTTAATTTTAACATAATTAATTTAAAATTTAAACCAAATTTCAAATTAATTCAAGCAAACCCACTAGTCCAATCCAAAAAAAGCCCAATAATTATTCTAAGCCCACACCTACATATACCTGGGGGTTTGTGCATTTGAAATACTCATTATATATGAACGATTCCTCGAATATTTGAAAATACACAAATTTACTTCTGAGTTAAAATTGAATTCAATGTATACGTATTGGTGTCTTCTAAGATTAAGTTCAGCATCTTAATCAAGTGTACATGTATTTCCTAAGATGAGACATAAGGTTCCCTTTCCCATGAAACTTGATTCAGTTCGACATCTTGAACTTTGGTGGCAAACCCTCTATCTGCATATCTAAAAGGTCCCCTACTCCTTCAAGACCTTTCTTCTTCATCATTTCTCGTAGCTTCTCCAGATCCTTCGAAAACTTCTTCACAACCTCCAACTAATTAGCTTCCTTGGCTTTGAGGTACTCTTCTTTATCAGGAAATTCCTAATCATGGTTGTTACCCCTTTGGTTTTCCCCATCATCGGTGCTACTAAGATTTCCATTATTTGACCCAGGAAGCGGGTCTCGCTTGATCCGTCACCATTAGGACCTATGACAGGACCCGTGTTGGGTGGAAATCTAGTGGTGATCATGTTTATCATCTTCAGCATATATTGCCTCATGGCACCCATGTCCGTGCTCATCTTATTCATTCTCTCGGTTGGATCTTGTTCTACCATCTCCTTCTCTTCTATCTCTACGTCCTCTTCTTCGATATCTACGGTTTTAGTTTTACGTAAACAACCTTCTTACTTGACCCAAGCTATGTTCGCTGAAAACAAAAGAGGTTAGCATGATGCATGTATGCATGTATATATGGATGCAATGCATGCTCACATATAGCACAGAACACAGTTATAACCCAATCAACCTTCCACCTTATATCCTCTCTCACAGTTGGCGAGGTCATCTCCTTAGGATTTTTGGCTTTGGCTCTCCATCAATAAGGGATAGAGGAGCCTATAATCATTGTCCCTATCATGACTTCCCTTTATTAGTCTATAGGATTCCAAGAAACCGTAGTTAACTATTGTTTGATCATTCGGGAATTACGACCATAATCCCACGGCTTGTGAATGTCGTTTCCATGGCACACAAATGTCACACAATTATGATGGTTGATTACTTAACAATCGAACTATAACAATCATGCTTTCAATGTGTACAAATTTCTTATAAATGAGGGAGTGAACGACTATGTAACCAAAACTGATATCTCAATTGCTATGACAATGGTTCAATATCGAATAATTATATAGTTAATATGGAAACATAGTTAGTAACTTGTAATACCTAAAAGTTGATCACAGAATGTTGACACCCTTTTAAAAGAGATTTGTAGTATCTACGTAACTTCAAGGGTTCATACTTATGACCAGAGCTTTTGGGTAATCGTAAGGATTGTTGCTAAGATTGTTTATATGAGCTTTGGTTTTGTATTCCATGGCCATGAGTCCTTTTAAACGTAGGATGCCCTCTTAGGTCAGTCCCTTTTTATATTAATTGATTGTTATGTACTCAAAGTGGTGGTTATCAATGATATAGGTCTTCCAAGCCTCAAGTGTAACATGGGGAATTCCCATATCAAAGCCACCAATCAAAGTAGAAGGCATTAGTGCAATGTCTGCAGGTGTAGTGATTCAAAGGATGGCATTAATAATAGAAAACTAAAGAGTCAGTATTTCTAATCGGAGTCAACTTCTCAAAAGTTACTAGTGGGGTCGCCATGTTGCTTCAAACGCTAGCGACTTCGGCACTGCTTCCATTTGGAGACTTAGAGGGCCCAACATGTCAAGTCACAAAGACAAGACCTAGAGAAATAATGAAGTCGCCACCCAGGTAATGAGCCATGAAAAAATATGGATGATGTCAGCCGATCCCTTACTTCTAGATCTAACTACCTATAATCTCCTTAGAGTCGGGTTCAGAAAGTTAAGTACGAGTTACATCAGCCTGAATGTTAATTCGGCCTCCACTAAAATCTACTGAGTTCTAAGTTTTAAGTCACTAATGCTATCTTATATTAATCCTAAGTTCATTTATGCACACAACCATACTTTATCTTTTTGTTACATACAAGGTGTCAACAGTTTATATACATACAGAGAAAGAGGAGGAGAAAAAATTACATTTCCATCAAACATGGGAAAATAAGTGGAGGATTACAACAATTCAAATGAATTTGCAATCAATTAGACACCATAAACTAAAGGATTTTAATATTAACCCTTCAACATCAAGTAAAGGCATTACTAATGACAAGCATGGTGTTACTAATTAACTATACTAGGCATGCATAATCAACTATCAATTAACTACTAATTAAACATAATTCCAACTAATTAACTACTAATCATGCATAATAATCTGCTAATTAAGCTACTCCTAAACTAAACATGGCATAATTAAACTACTAATTAAACCACTCCTAAACTAACACCGTATAATTAAACTACTCCTAAACTAAGCACGTTATAATTAAACTACTCCTAATTTAAACAGTGGGTACTCCAAAATAATCCAAGGAGCACCTGGGACACCAAAAGCACATAAAATATTTACTAAGAGACAGTTCTTGAATAACATTTAAAATCTCTCAAATATATTGATTTTTAGGTATTTTTTACCCCAAAATCGCTTTCTTAAGGTTGAGAGTTGTTTTCCTTATATAGACTTAAGATAACCAGAAAATATACTCTTTTCCCGATGTGGGACTATAGCATTAGGTGTGCGCCTCTTTCATGAAAGTGTGTTCCTTAACTAAGAGGGCTTTCAAATTGTTTTAAGGCATGGTGCCTAATTCTATAGGCATCAAACCCTAGATAAGAGGTGCTCATGAGCTACCTTTAAGACTTAAAGGTGCTTTGAGCCGCTTTTAAGGCTTAAGGCATATGCTTATAGACGTAAAGACGCGAACCCTATATTAATAGCCCTAACCTTATTTTTAGATCCTAACATTGTTGTTTGTTATTGCCTTCAGCCCTCTGGGACTGACACGACTCTTGGTCCTGAGGTCTGGGTCCTAACATTGTAATGTAAAAATTTATGCATTGGTTATCCAAGAATCATATTCCACACAGATTCAACATTTACTACTAGTAGCATTTTTAATATGGCAAAATAATTCTCGTAGTTAGAGAATATGTCCTTCTTTATGTTTCCAATTACCAAAGTGGTATTATCAACAATACATAGTTAATATATTTCATGTTGTGGTGGCAATAATAGTTAATTTATGTGTATTGGTATATTACTGCACCTCCTCCAGGGTTTCTATGGACTGCTAATTTTCCATGTCTGTACTACCTAATTGGAAGTGCAATTGATGTCCTCGAACAAAATTTCATTCACGTCCCATGTATCGACAATAACCCAACAATTTGATTACCAGTTCAAGCAAAGTAGTGTCGTAAACCACGTACCGTACCATCCCCTACCTTATTCATTCATTTTTGTGCAAGCATAATATTTGGTTTGAAGGCTTACGTGTCACCCTATCAATCTATGAACTTAACGTTCGCTCAAAGCAAAATATTTGTTTCCTTTGTACAGACGTTGCATAATCCCAATTTTTCCATTGCTTCATGCCAAAACCGAAAGAGCAGCCCAAAACAATCTGTGTTTTTATTGAATAGAACTATACAAAAATTCCAGTGTCAAGTGAAAATCTCACAGTATGAGGCCATTCATTTACTGCACCCTACTTCGTATAGGTCTGTCGCAAGCTCCTCCCTATATTTCATGGCTGCTCCAACATTATGAGATCGTTCATGGGGTGACCAAAAAGTAGGCATCACAGGAAGAGTAAAGTATACTCTCCATAATCTCCACTGCAATCATCTTTGAAGTACAAACAATGCTAAATTCTCGTAAAAGGAATTGAACAGATTTAATTCTAAATGTAGTTACATTACGTTCAACCATCATAATATAGGTTCATCAACATATACTGCTAAAAAGTAGTGACCTTTCCTCTTATGTTGTTATGGAAGACCTTTCACTCAATCCACAGTCCATAGTTTCGTACTGTCACTCAACTCTTCTTTGATGTCGTTTATGAGCAATAGAATCATTTATGCATATGGCTTCATTACATGATTGAACTTATTGCTCTTGTGCACCCTTAAGTCAGAATCGTAAATATCAATTCTCTTGTCTTTCAGTTCCAACACCCCTAAAACCCAATGTGTATCCTAGATTAATCGGCATAAGCACTTAAGATTAAGGATTTCAGTCAAGCTTTACACTACGTTAACTCCATTGTGCTTTTCAACGCATCCATGTTTCTAAATGTAACTAATTTTAAATTTTTCAATACCTTGTCGACAGTTAACCACGAGATTGTCTGGAACTTTACTTGCTCCCTAGCGTATTGAATGCATCTGTATTTTGCCCTCGACCATGGTTGCCTTCCTTTTGAAATAACACATATCTTGAGCACAAAGTTTGCTACAATTGTAAAAAATATAGACTAAGTTAACCCTCTGCAGTTCAAACCATATCGAGAAATATATAACTTTTTGATGCATATGTACATGAAAATAGCAGTCAATTATTAGCTTTGGCAAGTTTCCATAAGTTGTTCGTCCACTTATTAACCATAGTGTGCATCTATGTTCTGCAATTAGACATATTATTATGTTACAAAGTCAATGCAAATGAGTTACGAAAGACCCCTAATGCCACATATATCTTTCCTCTGTACAATGACTGAGTTCGCTAACCACTCTTTAGCCATTGTCAACTTTCTAAAAAACTCCTTGTCCGCCAACATTGGATCCAATTTAACACTAGGATGACCATATAAGAACATATTGTTGCTCCACAATATTAAGACCACATGCCTTAAAGGAAAAAAAATTAAGTTTAATGTTCTTAAACTTACATCTTTTCGTAAACCCTCCTGCTACGCAACCTTTTTTGCAATACCTCCTGTACGGGTCTGTTCTCTTTTTCTTGTCCCTTTGCCTTCTTCATGGGTGAGCCTCTTCTATCTGTTTCGCATGTCTTCAGTTTCTGTCTCAAGTAAACCTTTTGGGCCTCACCATGCTCTTGCAGTTGTAATGCATTTTGGGTCATTTTAGTACATATCGTCCCTTAAGTCGGTCGTTATGGTTTCTTTAAATCTCCAAAACCACTATTATATCCCCTGTAAGCTTGTGTTGCATAATTCATTTTAGCGTGAGCCTCTCCATTGACAAGTTCTTCGTTGCCGTTTTACCAACTGTACTTGCCACGGTTTCCAAATTTTTCATCACCCACCGATGACTCCACTCCTCTTTGTCAATTCCGACCCTAGCACACCCCTAAACCTCAGCTTTGTCGTGTTTACGTCTGAACATAACAATAATTCAACTCATTAATTAACATCAATTGGGGACATTGCCAATGTTCAAAAACACCTGTGAATAATTACCTGACTCAGAGGTCTATTCTCATGCAAATCATTGCTAATCATCCCTACAACATTCAACTTCTCACCTTCCCCGACCTGCTAATCCAAATACAATTTTGTTAGTGTAACATTCATGAAATGGTTAACCTAGTTCTGTTACTTGTTTAACTAAATCCTTCTGTATTGCTCGAAGTGTATTGACTGTCGCTTGACTTCCATCCAGCTCTACAATACCTCGCCTTTCACTACCTGACATGTATATAATCTTTATCACAACCTGCAATGTCACAATAATGCCATAACCATGAATTGGTATCTCTCATTTACATTCTGAGTTTACAATGTAAAGGTTGATGATCACTTACCCCCGTATTTCCACCATGTTTGTGTTTTTCTACATTGTTTTTATTGGCACTATCATCCTTTATAACATCTGCAGTGACCTACACACGTAACGTAATTAATTTGACATTGTTAGTACATTACACTCCCATGCTAAGCGTTTACCCACTTTCTCATTCTCTACATCATCCTTTTTATTTTCCTTACCTCTACCTCAAATAAAACTAGTATCTCTACCATCGCATTCTCAATTTGTTGTAGTCTCCTTGACATATCTTCTTGGCTTTTTTGTTGTCTGCTTCCAATCTCTCTTACTTGATCCTTTATGTATTTTATCTTTTCCATCTGCACTTTCTATACAATTCCACATTTAACCAACTTATACACAATGAATGCTTCATATAGCAAAGGCAAATAGTTTTACTTATACAGCTAGGCACGAAATTGCACTTACCATCAATAGTGTAGGTTCGTTAGGCTGCCAATAAGGTTTAGGCCACACAACTGCATTCGCTCCTCTGATGTGAGAAAGGACCCTTGTTCCATTCGCCTCATCCGGCTATATTCTCGCCCATGGTGTTGTATTTGTGCCCTCTTCTCTATGCAGAGCAGCATATGTTCAGGTCATTAAACTAGGCATGGGCATTTGCCCCATTGGGTCCGGGGCCCCGATCAGACCTGGCCCAATGGGGGGGGTCAAAACCCGCCCAGGAGCATCATAGGGGTGGGTTTGGGGCAGAAAATTTTTGCCCCAGCCAGGGCGGGTTGGGGTCTGGGTCTAACGCTTGGACCCGTAGACCCGCCCCGCCCCACAAGGTTTAGGGATGTATTTATAAAATTTTAAAATTTTAGGACTGTAAAGTAATTTTTTAGGTTATATTTGTTAAACTTTTCATATATATAAACTTTTAACAATTTTACAAACAATGCAAATACTTTAATAAAAATTACATTTTAATTAATAATTAACATCTTTTAGTATATTAACATCAATTTAGTCATATTATAATGACAAAATAACAAAATAAAATATTTGTATTTTATAATGATTGAATTTATATAATATATATAATCTTAATATAGATTATTAAGTACTAATTAAATTATTGTAATATTAACAAAAATTTTTTTAAAATATATATATTTAATATAATCAATATATTATTTTCTAAATATGTAAATAGAAATATGATATAAATAATCTTACAACTTTAAATATATGATTTATAGTAATTTAAATTAATTAATTAAATTATTAATGTTTCATAAATATTAATAATATTAATTAATTGGTATATACAAATCATATTATTACTATTATTATATTGAAATTAAATCAACATGCCATTGAAAAATTATTTAATTATATTATCAACTATTTTAAAAATTGTTAATTAACTAATTTACAAGCAATAATACACTTTTAACATATTTCTAATAGAGTATGTAACATTATTATTAATAAAATCAAATGGTAATATACAACTATTTTAATTTTAGTTTAAAGATTTATTATTTTTATGATTGTTAAAAAATGATCATAGTTATAAATGATATGATGAGAAATTGATAAGGGAGTTATTTACAAAGATGTAAATGTTATAGGGGATGAAGTTGTAAAAATATGAAGATTATAAGGGTGTCATGTAATAATACAAATAGGGGCGGGGCGGGGCAAAAAAAATTTGAGCGGGGCGAGGCTGGATACCTGCCGCCCCTTACCCGCCCCGCCTCGCCCCGGTTTCAAGCCTACATTAAACAATTATCAAATTTTGAATAAAACAACACCATGCCTTGATGTAGTAGCCCCACCTCCATCGAAGTTGTACCCCCTGTTTGGTCCAAGTCTCCATTGTCCGCTACTATTGCATGTTATCAAACAGTGTACCATTAATCTACAGTCACGTTCAATCGTATCATAATGATGCAATATAAGATATCGCCCTAGCTTGTGTATTACCAAACAAAAGCTCATTAACCTTCTTATTGGAGTGGGAGCTTGTAGAAATCTACCTATAAATGTGGGTCCATTTACGATCCAGTTTCATCGCCAAGCGCAAGTTACGTATTGAAAATTTCTTGTAAACCCGTACCTGTTTACAAACAGTTTGTGGGATTACCTTCTCGCATTACACAATAGCCTTGGATAAAAAGTCCCGTAGTATAAAAAATATATATATTTGTTACCTGCAAGGCATAAGGGAAAACCATGTAAGTTATGTTGCTCCTACATATTTGTCCTCTGACATCTGCCATTGCTTTTCTTCTCATACCTTTTGTTCATGCTTCTTATGCTCTTTAAGGTCATCTCAAAGCAAAGTCTCCCCCACAGATATGTATTGAACACATCCAAATAATCAACTAAGTTAATATAACATAACTTAATTTTCGTTGTCAGTTCTTTACCTAATAGTGCACAGTTTAGGAAATAAACCAAGGTGAATTTCACGATCATCTTGTTATCCTCCTTCAAATACTCCAAGAAAGCCTTCTATAGCTCTTCGTTAACGAAGCTTGTCCTTCCCCTACTAAGTCGTGGCACAGGCTGTCGGATGGGTGAATTTTCTTATTGGCATTATAATTGGGGTAATTCCCCTTTGCCCTCCTGTTATGATACCAAAATCCCTGAACAAGAACCTCAAATTCCCTTTATCATGGAGGAAAGTGATACCGTCGTCATTTGTGTCCTTTGCCTACAGCAATACTTGGTGACAAATTTTAGACAAGAACTGTTTCTGTTGTATCTCCAAGAAATGTTCGAAGCAAGAGTTCGAAAACATTCCTCGTTGTGTTGGGGAAAGCTTCAACCTTATGTTATCTAAAACTTCATTCACCTGTGATCGGCAAGTTATCTTCGGCTTTGCATTGCGAGCCTGTATCGATGATTCCTCAACGGATGGACCCCCTAACATGTAATGGTAAAAAGTTACCGCATAAAAATAGTCAATACCTTAAAATATGTGTGTGTGTGTGTATGTGTGTGTGTGTGTGTGTGTGTGTGTGTGTATGTGTGTGTGTGTGCGCGTGTGTGCACATATGAATTGAAATATTGTGATAGTTGATTACCGGGGATTGGAGGCCTCTTGGTGTCTTTTTAGTTCTTAGATACTTCGATTAGTTTTTTTCCTTCTTTTCTCCTCTTTGCCAAATTTTTATTTCTACGGCTGTTGACCTCCACCCCACCCACTTGCTTTTCCTTCATTTTCACCATCGTCAATTTTTCCTATACACAATCCTAGAGCATCCAATCAAAGGATTGGAGATCACCACATAAGCCAACATGCTATTAATACATCAGACATGAATGACAATATTTTATGACGTTGTTGCCTCATGAAATATCTACATTCCCAAAACCATAATACCAGCATATCCTCAAGCATGTGTGTGTGTGTACACATATACATACATACACACAAAAAAAAAATACTTGAATGTGCTTGTGTTTGTGTCTCTGTGCGAGTTTGTACGTAGAAAAGCCCACTGGCCAATCATACCTAACCAACACTAATAAAATCATATCTTTCAAATACCTATGTGTTTGCCATCACAAAATTAGAATGACAAAATTAAATAGATTTCAAATTAAATAGTTAACCAATAGGCAGTCAAGATAACACTTTCGAATGTTTACAATCAGCAAGCATTTGTTTATAGACGCAATATGAACATTTCCCAAACACCATATTGCACACAGATATGCATGTCTATGTGCAAGTATATATGTTTGCATGTGTGTATATGTGTGGAACAGATTTGACAATGCATCCAAGAATGAAACCTTAGGATATGAATATTGTACCTATGACTTCCACGGTGTAACCTATTCCAACCACGACTTTTAAGTGTACCTACACCCTGTCAAAAGTGCTTTGCTATGGTAAATAATAATATTACTAGGGTTTGGGGAGTACCCTCTAGTTTATCAGTCTAAATACACCTTCTAATTCCCTTTTACTAATTCGCTTGTCTAACATCGCGAAAGATGTGACAACTAATTATAACGATAATTAGTAAAATTTTAATTTACTCTGCCTACACGTTCTCATGTTACCCCCTAACACATACAAAAATTCCATTAAACAAGTTACAGTGAGAGCACTGTCAACGTCAGCCATAATAAAACACCATATATACTGTATTATTGATTTACAAAGGTTTAATATCAACATTTAACTTACACGGATACATCCCAACTAATGACAAAGCTTCTCTTACCTTCGATTAGTAAAAAAGTCTATATGCCACTGGTTCTCCTCCTAACTCCGATGCTAGATTGCTGTCGATTAACTCCCATTGGTAGTCCTCTAATGAAACTCGATACAAATGTCTTTCTATATACTGCCCAGTTGGGGTATGAGTTTTAGTAATTGAATTTTTACAAAATCTATCTCCGATTTCAAGCACTGTTGCTTTGTGTTTCGACCACCTTTGACACCTTTGGCCACTAGCCTGTCAATTACATTATTAGTTATACCAATTTGGGCCACACCTTGCTTCTAGATGTGAGCTTGGTTTGCTTGTTGGTTTTTGTTATTGACGGCCCAATAATTGACTTGTTATCAACCCTATTTATTTTTTAAGGAGTTCGTTATGACAATGTCCCGAGGAAGCAGTTACTAAGTGTTCCTTTCCCTTGCCTAAACAATTCCTCTACTCACGCACCTTCCTCCTTTTTTTTTTTTTTTGTCTTGGGGCAAAATCAGTTGCTGACATTCCAACAGTATTTTAGATTATGTAGGTAATTACACTGTTTGTAATTTGTCAATTGTAATGGCTTTAGACGTAAATTACGAATCATATATTTTAAACTATGTCATGACATCAGAAGGATATATGAATGTTCAATATACATATTCTCTTATTCATGGTTTATAATCCCACTTATGCACTCTTATTCCTCTTTTTTCAGTTTTACCATTTCCATTATTTTTCCGCGGTTAATAACGCTTTGTACAACATTATGACACCGTGACTTTTTTTCATATGATGACATACTAGTTATGGAGCTCATAACCGATCTCTAACATGTCTGTGTATCCATATTCTAGAGCAAATACATTTACTTTTTAATGTCACATTCTTTTCAGCATAGACATCTACAATGTCTCCGCTTCTACGGGCTAGCGATTTTTTAAGGTGGTTGGACTGAAAAAATTTTTAAATCACGGAATGGGGGAGTAATATACCATTGGATAATAAGGCGTTCCAAGCCCTAAACATGTCATCTGTTTTACAAAATCCTAACAAATCCTTTACTCAATTACGCATATTCGATAGCATAAGGAACATAAATTTCACAAAACGTATATTGACGAAATGAGGCACTTTGTATAACTTCTATCACACTATATAGCGTTCCACATAATGACAGACCTATTCGCAGGCCTACAGGGGCCCGTGGGATACAAGGGAAGTTAAAATTTGCTAAAGTCCCTTACAATAGGTTACATAGTAAGATTTCCCAATTTCTGCCTCACTTCATTTTCTATACAACTGCATTCCTACAAAGACATATATTTTTCCCCTTAAGTGAATCCTACATATTTAATTTTTTTTATTCCATTTACGTACTCAAAATTTAATAACAATGCAAATAAAATACGTAAGTATTGGCACTCTATACTTAGCACTAATTACATATGCTAACAGTATTCCTACTAAATCTTTAAGCACACATTATATATATATATGTGTGTGTGTGTGTGTATGTGTGTGTGTGTGTGTGTGTGTGTGTGTGTGTGTGTGTGTGTGTGTGTGTGTGTGTGTGTGTGTGTGTGTGTGTGTGTGTGTGTGCGTGTGTGTGTGTTTATTTATTTATTTATTTATAATTCTCCGCCCTTCTTCATTTAATACAATTAATTTATCATCATTTCATTTATATTCATTTTGACAAAAAATTTTATTTCATGGTTTATTCATTGAAAATACAGAATAGTTTCATTCTCTATTCTCAAGGTGTGTTACCCATTGCAAACTATCTAAAGCATTAGGGTTTTTGTGAGGGCTATATTCTTATAGAAAATTATTATGTAATGTTAGTTTCGGTTGGTCAAATTCTAGGCCCTTGGGATATATTTGGGTCGCTACTAATTTTACTCTATTAAAGAGAAAGAGTTTATATCTAGATATTGTTAAGTAGTGTTATCTTATTTAACTTAATCGGTACCACACTGATTCTAAGCCTACTTGACTTTCTATCCCATTTTAAGCTTCAATGTCCCTACAGGTCATAAAAGACTCCTAATTGATGTCTCTAACAATCATCATTGGGCTTCAAAACCGTAAGCAAAATTCCAATGCTTACAATGGGGATTAACAATACTCAGACAAACCAAGACGTGTAATATCGCTGGCCTAAAAACCAAATTCTACCCTTCTAGGAGAAATCTCCTGATGCAACCAGGTTAATGACAATTTGATTCCAGGGCTTCAATGGCTAATTTCCCAACATTATATGCACTCCAATTAGGAAAATTGAACAACAATAAAAAAACTCAAAATTGTTTTTTTCCTTAGAGAGCAGAAGAACAGAGGAATAAGATGATTGGAATTAATCACTCTAGAGCTCTCACTTTTCTGTATTTATAGGCATCAAACCTAACCTTCTAAATAATATTCTCATTCGTATTTGTTTAATATCAGCTAATGGATTGAACACGATGTGCAAAGCTCTTTGTAATCACGACTTATTCTTACGGCAAATATATTGTGCGTAATTTAAATTAGTTGGGAGATCAATTTAATTTTAACATAATTATTTTATAATATAAACCAAATTTCAAATTAATAAAAGCAAGCCCACAATTCCATTCCAAAAGACACCCAATAATTATTCTAAGCCCGACACACCTACACATACATGTAAGTTTTCGTATACCAAATAGTCATTATACACTAACAGAAGTTACATGTAATGGGTCAAATATGTGTTGTATCAGAAGTAGATTGTTTTTACACCATATTTTATTGGTGAATTACGTTACATCATTGGTCCACCATTGCAAATGATGTTGAATTGAATTATTACTTTTTTAGACCATGGCGCTGCCCTAATCCATAAATATCTACCATCTCCCTACTAAGCACTCGGTAAAAAAAGCATTAAGAAAAAGGTACAGTAAATTGATGGTTAGAGGTCAAAAGTTCCAAGGCTGTATCAACCTGCGATCTCCTAGTCTGCCTCGACAACATCCTAAAAGATTGGTGAGAAGAAGCGGGCAATAGCATGACAACATTCCCATAAATGAATGATGAATGCAATGCATAGGATAGAATTGAGAACCTGTAGAGCTAGATCCATGAAAACAATAATAAGATGTATTAGACTGCTGTAAATATTCTAATCAGACATCGGCTGAAAAGAAGAGGATGAGATGAGATAGCACCAAAGCAAGCAGACTTCAATATTGGAACCGACCAGAGGATTTTATATTTAAATTTTTTAAATACATGTATAGTACCCTGTCATTCTAATTTCTATGGATTCCAATGACATTGGATAGGTCAATTTTTGTGCCTTTTTGAGTAGGCACTTACGAACTCTTACTCACATTTATAAAGCTCTGAGATTTGATTTTTATAAGCTCACTCCGCTCTATTATTATTTCTTTAGAGTTTGAGAGATAAAATAATATGAGTAACATTTGAAAAAATGTGCTGGTGATATGATATGATATTGGGGGGTGTCGTAGAGAGACCTACTCTTGATATATATATATATATATATCTGATTGATGAATTAATAATATTAAATATAATTTTTTGATTTTCAATCTGAACTACTAGATTTGTTAAGATCAAAAATTAGAAAATTATATTAATAAATTGTATTAAAATTTTGTGTCGCACACACACACGCATACGAGTTGAAAAATTTATATATATATATATATATATAAATTTTTCAACTCGTATGGTCACTCTAATATACTAGTTTTCTTGGTTTATTTATCAAAAAATAATTAAAATTTTCAAAGCACTTTGAAGCTTACTACATATCATTTTCAAAAGAGGTCCATGGCCTAGCCTGAACCTTCATTTTGGGCTGCACAATATAAGATTAAATCAGTCCAATGGCAATATTGAAATCAGGGTTGGCAATGGGGCAGGGCGGGGCGGGTTTGAGGCGGCAGGTACCCAGCCCCGCCCTGCCCAATTATTTTTTGCCCCGCCACACCCCGCCCCATTTCCCCGGGGCAGGGCTAAAAAATTTTGGGTGCATCCAGACCCGCCATGCGCCGCCCCTAAACATTTATATTTTTATATTACACCCCTGTAATATTTTATATTTTGCAATCTCATCCCCTATAATATTTACATATTTGCAAATAACTATATTCTCAATTTTTCATCATATTATTTATAATTATGATTATTTTTTAACAATAATAAAAACAATATATCTTCAAACTAAAATCAAAATGGCTGTGTATTATCATTTGATTTTGTTAGTAATAATGTTACATACTCTATTAGAAATAATGTTAAAAATGTATTATTGTTTGTAAACTAATTAATTGACAAATTTTCAAACAGTTGATAATACAATTAAATAATTTTTCAATAGCATGTTGATTTAATTTCAATATAATAATAGTAATAATATGATTGGCATATTCATGTACCAATTAATTAACATTATAAATATTTATGAAACATTAATAATTTAATTAATTAATTTAAATTACGATAAATCATATATTTAAGGTTATACGATTATTTTTATCATTTTCTATTTACATATTTAGAAAATAATATATTGATTATATTAAAGGTATACATTTTGAAAAAAAAATCTTGTTAATATTGTAATAATTTAATTAGTATTTAGTAATCTAAAACAAGATTGTAATATTATATATATTATACAAATTTAATTACTATAAAATACAAATATTTAATTACCATTAATTACCATTTGATTTTATCAGTAATAATATTATATACTCTATTAGAAATAATGTTAAAAGTGTATTATTGATTGTAAACTAGTTAATTGATAATTTTTTTAATTTTGATACTAGAGAACGACATTAGTTTTACTCCTAAAGGGTATTAAAAATGTGGGAATACTTTTTTAAATAGTTGATAATAAATTAAATAATTTTTCAATAGCATGCTGATTTAATTTTAGTATAATAATAATAATAATAATATCATTAGCATATACCAATTAATTAACATTATATATTTATAAAATATTAATAATTTAATTAATTAATTTAAATTACGATAAATCATATATTTAAGGTTATAAGATTATTTTTATCATATTTCTATTTACATATATAGAAAATAATATATTGATTATATTAAAGGTATACATTTTGAAAATAATATTGTTAATATTACAATAATTTAATTAGTACTTATTAATCTATATCAAGATTGTATATACTATACAAATTTAGTTACTATAAAATACAAATATTTAATTACCATTAATTACCATTTGATTTTATTAGTAATAATGTTACATATTCTATTAGAAAAAATGTTAAAAGTATATTATTGTTTGAAATTAGTTAACTGACAATTTTTTAATTGGTTGATAATACAATTAAATAATTTTTAAATAGCATGTTGATTTAATTTCAATATAATAATAGTAATAATATGATTGGCATATACCAATTAATTAACATTATATATATTTATGAAACATTAATAATTTAATTAGTTAATTTAAATTATGATAAATCATATATTTAATGTTATAAGATTATTTTTATCATATTTCTAATTACGTATTTAGAAAATATTATATTGATTATATTAAAGGTATACATTTTAAAATAATATTGTTAATATTGTAATAATTTAATTAGTACTTAATAATGTATATCAAAATTGTATATATTATACAAATTTAATTATCATAAAATACAAATATTTTATTTTGTCATTATAACATGACTAAATTGATGTTAATATACTAAATATGTTAATTATTAATTAAAATATAATTTTTATTAAAGTATTTGCACTGTTTGTAAAAATATTAAGAATTCATATATATGAAAAACTTAACAAATATAACATAAAAAATTACTTGACAGTCCTAAGAGTTTAAAAGTTTACAAAAATACCCCTCTGCCTTGCTGGGCGGGGCGGGTCAGTAAGTCTAAGAGCTTTGCCCCGAACCCACCTCGATCGGGGTAAAATTAGTTTGCCCTAGACCCGCCGCTATTTTGTGGAGCACACTGGGGCACTGGACTCGGTGGAGTAAATTACCAAGCCTAATTGAAATGTTATTCATGTAAATTCAAAAATAAATACCAATGATTTTCTTAAAATAATATGAAAAATAAAAATTATTCATAAAATTTCCTACAATAACTCATATGCGACATGAAATAAATACAAAATTATGTACATTCAACATTCTCTTAATACAAAAATTGCGGGCACAGATGTGGGTCGAGCCGTGGCCCGTGGGGTAGACATAGACGAAGGCAATCATCACCCCTCCTTGGGGTCACTCGTCCATGCCTCGTCCACATGAGGTTGCCAGCTCAGAAGATTCCAAAATGCAGAGGATGTTGCCAACTCACTACAACGACAATCAATTGTTCCACGTGGAGCCCGCTGCCATCACGGCATCACATCACCATTCATCAGTTTGTCGTCTCGTCTCGTTTTCCTCTTCTAACCAGGAGACGATATGCCTCACGTCGAGAATATGCCATCTGTCAAATGGTTTAGTGAATTAGTACAACAAGAGATATTGGACCCGAAATCTACATTCGTTTTCCTGACAACAACACCCTCTATCATACAGGACCATGTGCACTAACTGGACCCACAACCACTAATCAAATAAGGCAATTAACAATGGGAAACAACGTACGTGATGAAATGAATTGCTATTCTTTTGCTCAGCTTGGATTTCTTCCGATTGTTCTATCTACAAAGTTGTAAAAATATCTTTTGCTTGTAGTCAGATCATGATTTTGACCTTAAAATTGTTGTCAAGTCCGGTCGTGGCAGGACACGTTTTTACAATGTCACCAGATATGGGCTGGACTAACAGTCCATGATTAGAAGCCCCAACCCAAACAAGGCCCAATAATCGTGTATGAACAGATAAATATTAAGTAGGCATATAATACGATTAAGAAATTTAAGAGACTATGGATAAGGCATGCCATCTGGCTTTGCCCAAAGGAAGCCACGAAATCGTCAGTCCCAACCTATCCATCTATAAGAATTGACGCAAAAACAAAAAAAAAAAAAAAAAAAAACCGACAAATCAAAATATCAGCAAGAGAAATATTTATATAAAAAAGTAAAAAGGCACAGGGGCCCTACCTAGAAAAGGTACAATAGACCTAACAGACGAAGTTTATCATCTAAGATCATAACTTACACAAACTAAACCAGAAGTTTCAAATAGTTTTGTCAAACTCCAATATTACTATGCATTACCCAGATTAAACATAATATAATAAATAAAAGCCT
The DNA here is from genome assembly GCA_013180625.2 of Boswellia sacra. Taxonomy (NCBI): domain Eukaryota; kingdom Viridiplantae; phylum Streptophyta; class Magnoliopsida; order Sapindales; family Burseraceae; genus Boswellia; species Boswellia sacra. The sequence continues at coordinate 146,706 of SNVD02007182.1, read as the reverse complement.
AAAGAAAGTACCCGAGATAATGATACAGGAATGGATAGAAAAACAGAACCCACAGAAAAACATCCTATCCTTCTTTCTACAGAGAAGGAGAGGGCGAGGGAGAGAGGGAAGGAGAGAAAGGGAAAGATTGACCTATTTGACAATGGTCAGTCCCCAAACCAAGTAGGGGCCCAGCCCTATCGCTTGGAAGGTCTCTCATCATCCTCCCCACCGTCATCATCATCGGAATCATCTTTATCTGATCTTTTCCTCTTTGGTGGAGCCTCAACCTTTCCTACACCCCCATCGTCGTCGTCATCTTCATCATCTTCTTCATTGATGTCTTCATCATCACCATTTTCTTCAGGTTCAAAGTCACTCGCATCTTCCTCATCTTCAGGATGACCTACTGGGCGGACAAGATATTCGGTTCCTAGATCCTCCTGCAAAATATACATTTATTTATATTTATAGGTAAAATGCCAGTACGGGCAGCACAAATCCAATAAAATTACTAAATAAAACACAAAATAAATTTGGTGGAAGAAAAAGTTATTCCATCATATTTTCCAGTTATGTTAATTGTTAAACATTTCATATACAGACATAGATTCATCGCTTCAACGACAATTAAATGCCGATTATACAGCGACAATAATAAAAATTTCAATGTTTCAGGTGGGCATGCCGATTACACAGCGACAAGAATAAAAATTTCAATCGTTTCGGGTGGGCATGTAAATACAATATAAAGACAATGAACTGAAACAAAGTTACAAAAACACAGCAATCTACAGATTGAAATATTTATAAAAAAAAATTATGAAGGGCGAATTTTATGAAAAATAAAACACAAATGAATAACACGAATATTCAGAAGTCGATTGGAAAACGACAAAGACCGCAATTCTGCCTACCCCAACTCTTTGTATCAAACGAATTACAATTTTAAAAAATAATTAATTAATTAAGACAGTAATTGTTCCGTACAAATACACAAAAGGGGGGTAAAATCACAATCTCAATTACTACCCGTACCAACTTTGAACTTTGTTGATAACTGACAATAGGTAGGATGAGAAAATTGAAAAAGATAATGAAAACAATGAAAGAAATAAACGATTGCCGCCTTAAAATTGAAAGGAAAAAAGAAAACAGAATTTATTTTTAAAAACAAAAAGAAAAGCCAAGAAAATTAACACACATAAAAATCTTTCAACAAACCATGTTCCTACGTGCCTTTATCGTTACGCACACCTAAAGCCCTGGACGATTTAAGATGACAAAAAAATTATTCGTTCAACTTTTCCATCAAAGGCCAGCCAGCAATAATAAACTTTTATACAAAGCTAAAATCAAAACCAAGTAGGCTTCTTCAAAATTGAGGTACAACAGGCAGGATTCTTAAAATTATCAAAATACCATTCTCCAATTTAACAGAACAAATTTTGTCCATCATCAATTCAAGTATTTGCTTTACATATTTGAACCCTAACCAACATATTTCTCCAAGATTACTTATAATACTTATAGACAGCCCAAAAGAAAAAAATAGATCTGAACTTAAATGAACAAAATAAAGCTTCTTCGTCCTATATATCAAAAAATCAAAGCATAAACAAGCAGATCTGAAATATTTCTACAAGCAGAGCACTGAATGTTACTCAAATTAATAAATAAGCTAAGTGCAAATTTAAAAAATAATAACTTTTTTTCCGATTATTACCTCTTCTTCGGCGTCCTCGTCGTCGTCGTCGTCGTCGTCGTCGTCATCATCTCCTTCTCCATCGTCATCTTCGTCCTCTTCGTCGTCGTCGTCGTCCTCATCCTCGTCGTCGTCAACTGAATGAACCGGCGGTCCACCGGTTGAGTGCAAAACCTGTACCTCATCGTCGTCAACTTCTTCTTCCTCCTCCTCGTCGTCGTCATCATCGTCGTCGTCATCGTCGTCTTCATCTTCATCGTTATCACTGTCTTCTTCCTCCTCTACAACATCTTTTGTCTCAGTCTCAGTCTCTTCTTCACTTCCTCCGCTCGAAAGACTTAATTTTTTCTCTTCCTCAATTTCGAGTCCAATATCCATCGCTTCTTCCATTCTGAAGCTTGAAAAAACTTCTCTGGCGAAAATTTTGAATTTCTTTCCTGGAAAATTTTGAGAAACAGGGGAGGAGAGAGAGAGGGATGGGAGACGAGAGGATAGGAGCTTGTTCGTTCGTTGTACCAGTAGTTTCTGCAACTCTGATCTGAGCCGTTGAAAGGCAGGGTTCACGCGGATTAGTGACGTGGCATGAGATCGGACGGTTGAAGTAAGAAAATATATATTTTTGTGGTGATAGGGCCATTGCGGCGCACTCTTTATTCGGTTTTGTAGTCAGCTGCTTTTCACGTGCGAGCTAGGAGAGCAATGAGAGGAATCTAGGGTTAGGGTTTTCTATCTCTCGAATATTCTAAATGTCCACTTAGATGGCCCATTCATTTTGTGGAGCGTAACTTTGGACTGTTAAGTTGTGTTCAAGGCCTAAATTGTTGGGCTCACTCTTAGAGGCTCGTTTGTTTGATTAGTGATTACACTCCTATTAGGCTTTGAAAATAATTTCATAAACAATAGTCGAAAAGTATTTTGTAATACGAAAGCGGGGGGAAAAAAGGAGAAGAAAAAGTTTTGGTGTGGTTTTAATACATTAATAACGATATTTGGTTTTTTAACAGTTGAAAGTCAATGGAGAGTGTCAATTGTACTATACCGTTTCTTTACGGTGGTAGGTTACGAAAATAATATTCAATATAATCATTTTTCTAAAATTTTCTTGATAAAATGATTTTATTCATGACCTTTACGTCTTTTCCTTCTTCTTATTTTATATTTTCCATTATTGCATTTGTGAAATTTTACTACACCAGTAATGATACACTTATAAAGTTAAAATATAAAATTAATATGGCAAGTGACATGGCAATTCTTTGTCATTTTTCACATCACCAACTATACTTAATTTTTTTAATCATTATCATTTTTTAATAATACTGTACATATAAATTATTTATGACAAATTCTCTCTACAACATGAGTTGATAAAATTTTATTGAAAAGATAACTTATGTTTTCATTTAAATTTTTATCAATTAGGGTTATAAAGAGTTGATTGTAAGATGCCATTGTCGATGTAGCATTATTCATCATCTTTATATGATTCGTCTATCTATTATCTTCTCAATAAATTAAGAAATTTTATCTCCAAATTATTATATAATTAAAAATTAATCAAGTTAGATGATATGGTTGGTTGATCACAATATATTATCATGTCACATTAATTAATTGTATCTCAACTTGATAAGTATAGCATTAGTATATACTATACTATATATAGTTAATTTCAAATTGTTTGATTACTGAACAATACTAGTAGAGGAATAACTAACTTACATAATCATTTTTATACAATTTGTTCAAATATTATTAAATAACACATCATTATTGTTTCGTTATTCAATATTATGAGATTTTATCAATCAATTGAATGATATTAGGGCTTGTTTGGTATAAGAAATTGTATAATATAGTAAAATATTGTATTGTATAACATTGTATTTTATAGTATAAAAAATAGTATTATGTCAAAATTATATTATGTTTAGTGTATTCGTATATTGTATTAATTTATACAAAAAAGTAAGAATTTTTTTTACAAAATATAAATAACTTATATTTTATTTATAAAATTACTTATTTATTAAGTTATCATAATAGTTGTTAATTATCGAAAAAAATTTTCAACAATCATTATGAGACGATTTGTAATACTCTTTCTAACGCACTGTATCATGGGCTCAACCGGACATACAGAATCCTAAGCGTGTTATGTGACATCCGGGGTCTACTGTCTTCACTGGACTTATAAGATAATTCGAGTTTATTGTGGCATGTTAGGTGCTGATGGATTTAGTAGTGTAGATCTTGAATGTCAACCAGTGAAGGCGGTGACTTCCTCGAAGAATAAAATAAAATTTAAATGAATTTGATTTTATAATTCATATATTAAATGAATGATTAATTATTTTTTAAATTTACAAAATTAAATGATAATGTTGGATATATATAATTTTATAGGAATAATTTTGACATTTTTTAATTAGTGTTATACAATATAATGCTAATGTCAACTTTACATAATTTAATACAATGTGCATGCATATAATCGTTATACTTTATATAAATGAATTCTATACTAAATTACATCTAAATACATTTATTACATTATTTAATACAATATAGTAAAATAATATTACATAGTGTTACGTACCAAACATTACCTTATATCCTATCAAATTATAGAAGAGAGTTATATAATTAGATTGTATATGTAATATGAGTAGTTTTAGGTATATTAGATTGTATATGTAATATGAGTAGTTTTAGGTATATAACCGACTCAATCAACTAAATTAATACAATTTGGCGTGACATAATTTTACTGTATAGGTAAAAATTAAAAAAATTAATAATAAAATAGTATCTACCTATCTAATAATATTGTTATTAATCAGATTTAATTATTTAAATTAGTCGTACGTCAATAATTATCCATATAATATTATAATTACTTTGTTTGTGAATTTTAAGAATGTAATCATTTATTAAACAACGTAATCCATAAATTTAGTAAAAATATTTGATAAGTATTACTCTGGTTGACTGACAGCACATGCTACTTTCGGATGGATTCAAATGATAATAAGACAATGTCAAAATTTTCCACTTGTATACAAGACGAGGTGATGAGAGCTGCTCCGAGGGAAACGAGATGCAAAAGGTGTTTGGGGATGTAAAATAAGCTAACGAATCACGTGTACGTGTTCGTGGTTAGGTTAGGACTTAGAAGTAAAGGGTTTTGAAGGATGATGGGCAAAGTACGTTTAAAAATTCATCCTCGTTGAAAATTGCCGCCGATATGACATGAACGTTGAATGCAATAGAATGGAGACTTCACTCACCCGCTCTTGGCCTTGCGTGGCAAATTATCTATTCATCTCTCTCTCTCTCTCTCTCTCTCTCTCACCAATATCATAACACAACTATACATTCTTCAGCTGCTGAAAATGACAGCCCTTACCTAGCATTCAAATTTTCAAAGCCTTAGCCAGGAAGCGTAGAGAGTGGACACAAAAGATTACAGATAGATACGACACTAGAATTATAAACCAACACGAAACACTCCAATTTTTTACAATTTAAGATACCACCTTTTTATGCTTGCATAATTATCTACCCTTAAACAATTCCCTCATTTGACGAATTTTAAGGATTTCAGCATCATTATTTTACCATAAATTCTAAATTTGATTCCTCTAAATAGTCCATAACTTTATTTATATATTATAAATATAAGAATTGTATATAAATTTAAGAATTGTCAAGAGATTATCTGAAACAAACAATTGAAGCACATATAGGGTCAAATTGAAACAAACGTATATTATATTGTTATTAAGCAAATCTCACCCAAGAAGCCATTCCCAAGTTTTGATCATTATGCTCTTCACTCTTAAATTTTTGTTTCTTTTTAAATCACTAGTGCAATATATTTTAGGAAAACGACCCTTCAAATGCCGAAGTATCGGCTGATCCTTATAATTAGTACAATAGATCTCAAGTATTAATCACTCGATAAAACAGTAACACCAATTACATAAAAAAAAAAAAAAAACCAATCAACTGGCGTCAAAGAACGACTTCATCATGCCCAAAAAATCATAGGATAAAGAGAATAATGACGACAACAACGTATGTCACAACAACCATTTTCTAAACATCATCATTGCTAAAAAGGGATTCAGATGAACTTTTAATCATCAGAGAGTTCAGAACTGTTACCCACTCCATGTTACTTGACTCTTCACTATCATCTTGTAATCTTCGGTTCAGATTCTTACAAAATAAGTCAATGTCAGAGATCGCGAGGGGTTTTCCTAGTGAAAACCCTCTAATGCTTAAGTTAACTTAGCTAGCTCTTCAGTATTTCTTGTATGTTAAGTATCTAGAATGGTCTAATGATAGAGAGTTTCCTTTTTGCTTTTATATTCAAGATTTAAACATAAAATTCATCTTAACCGTCCTCTCTTCGACGTCGCATTATCCTAGACGTTATAAAGATTTGCCTTGTTAATAGATATGTGTCAAGTGAGTCGATCTTTTAGGATTCACACTGGAAACATGACTGAACTTGATGTCCGAGAGTACCCATTTTTTAAGCTGAACAGCTAAACTCCCTGGGAAAGAATGTCATTTTCCTAATTAAGTTGTGGGAAATATAAGGACGGGCAAATGTTTTTGAGACAAATTACAGATATTTTTGAGAATTGGTAATTGTCAGAAATGCCAATTAAACTACTCCCCTTTAGTCTAAAGTCTGAAGCATGAAGAGTTGAGACTAATAATGAAGTAATATAAGATCGTTCTTAGAAATGGTTGCGTGTTCCTTTAAAGATTCTGACTTAGCATCAGATATGTATAAGTGTGGATGGGACATGTGTCAGATATCTATTCTTAGTAATAATGAAGTTGCATGAGGATGACGCTTCGATATGAGTTGCATCCCTTTATTATTTTAATCATCAAATTGGCCAGAGGGATTGGACACATGGACGGTTGGGATTGTGTTACATTTTGTGCGTCACCATCCTTATATAGAGGGAAAAATAATACCACCATCTGGTATTTAAGGTTTACGGATTTTGATTTTCAGTAACCAGAGGTTGCTCGAATGCTGGTTGTGGGTTGCTTGGCCCTGCTCACCAAGTAAATGGTGGAGGTGGGAAAACAAATTGAGGTTGCTAGTTTTGGAGTGTGTTTGGTTGAGTGTTTATAGGGGCTATGGCTGTTGTTTCAGCTTATTTGGTTTTCTATAACTCCAGCAACTCCTTACAAATTTGCTTCCATCCGTTCTCTTCAGCGTTCTTTCCAGTCGTTTTTTAAATCTGCTTTTCAAGTTCAGCTATCTGCTGAGACTATGCTTGCTGTCTTGTTGTCATTCTTGTTCCCCTCGATCCAATGGGCATGTTATGTGAATTCAATGTTCTTGTTTCCGTAAACAACAACAAAGAGATCCAAAAAAAAGAGAAAACTAAACTGCCATCAAAGAACGACTCCATCATGCCCAAAAAATTATAGGGTAAACAGAATAATGACAGCAACTTATGTTAAGAACAAGCTCAACAAACAGCTTCTAAACGTTATCATCACATATAAGGGATTCAGAACTGTTACCCACTCCATCTTACTTGACTCTTTACTCTCATCTCGTAATCTTTGTTAGGTTCAGACTCCTACAAAACAAGTCATTGCAGAGGTCACAAGAGATTTTCTTGATGAAAACTCTCTGATTCTTGACTCATCTCAGCTCACACACTCAATATTTCTTGTATGTCAAGTATCTAGAATATCCTACCTCACCTGTAAAGAGTTTTCTTTTCTGGTTTATATTCAAGATTTAAACATTCAATTCATCTTAGCCGTCCTCTCTTTCACGTGGTATTGTCCTAGATGTTATAAAGATTTGCCTTGTTAGTGAACACGTGTCAAAGTGATCCAGTTTTTTAGGATTCACACTAAAAGCATTATTGAACTTTATTTCCGATAGTATGTATTTTCGAAGTTGAATAGCTAAACTCTCTCTGAAAAGAATGTCATTTTCCTAGTGCAGTTGTGGGAAATCTGAGGACGACCAAATTTTTCTGAGACGAGTTACAGATATTTTCGAGAATTGATAATTGTCCGAAATGTCAATTCAAATTAGTAAGTTAGCATGTGTAAAAAATATAAGGGAGAGGGAATAACTATTAAATTACTAAGAAAATCATAAATATACATTTAACAAGAAGTCGAACATTCTTTTGCATATTCTGTTTTATTCTATTATAAATTAAATTGTTAAATAGCTTCAATTACATTAAAGAAAATATTTTCGTATAACTATCAAGTCCATAAATATTATATATTATCAAATAAACTTCACATTTTCCTTGCGCCAAATGAATTCACATCTTTATCACAATTAATAATTAATAATAATTAACTACACGATTCATATAATATAATATTATGTGCCTTGAACGGTAATATAAACAGCTGTTTAATTATGAGCTAATTTGTCAAGTCAATCCTGCGGTGCCAATACACGTGGACTTGCTAGTTATATGGAAGCGTAGCGCATCAAGAAGGACAAAAAAGAAATATCCCGCTAATAAACAATAATAACAATTCTTTTCTTCCCGTGGTAAATGCTAGAAAATCCCTGATTGTTGAGCTTGAGCCACACCCATCAGAGACAGGGACATAGCAAGAAAGAGATGTGTGCTAGGTGGTCCGGCTCATATTTCCGGTTGCCTGACTTCGAATTTTCGTTCTCTTTGCCTTCGTCCTTTTTCCGGTGGCCGGATTTTGATTTTTCCAACTTCAGGACGGGATGGATATGGATCATGCAGCAGAGTTTCAGATGGTTCGATTTCTCTATAGATGACTTGTTGTGGACATTTGTCACTGTGTTTGAGTCCTTTCTTTTGATTTCCATGCTCTGTTACTTCTTCCTGTTTTGTGGCTGTACGCTTTGATCATCTCTTAGCTTGGCTTCTCTTATATATCTTCAGTTCTACACTGTATTCTGCAAGAAAAACATCTAACATTTTCTCCACTTGGTTGGTTAGTGGTAAGTTAACCCTTTTTTTTTTTTCAATTATGCAATCTCAGCCGTTTCTTTTGGAACCCTTATTGTGATTTATGGTGAAAGATTGAATTATTCTTGATTTTTTTTCTGGTTTTAATTTCCATGGGAACAGCCTGGTAGCTGGTTCCTGCTCTGCTTTTACAGTGAAGTACTGAATTTTATGCATTGATGCTATGGTGAGAAAAAAAGAAAAAAATACTACCTTTTAAAGTTAAATGAATTGTAGATGCATTTGATTATGTACACAGCAATTCCATCTACACACAGCAATTCCAGAAGAGTACTTTGCTGGGCAAGCAGAGTAGATCAACTATTAAAGGATGACAGAATGAATATTTATTGTAGTGCTGCAGTTTCGTGGGATCAACAAGTCATCACATTTTCAGGTAGTTGAATACCAGTAAATTCTGTTTTAGCGGTTGAGCAGTTTTTGCCTTCACAAGGTCAGGCAAGTGCGTCTATATTTGGGGATAATATAATTGTTGGGGATCTGTCTTTTTTGTAGTTCTAGGCACATCATCTTTATCTTGGCCATGTGCATGTGCATCTCTTATCTCTTATTTAATGGGCATTTGATTTTGATATCTAAAATTGGCCATACCACACAACAAGAGTTGTGCATTGTAAGAACACTTATGGGTATATTGGAACTCAGGCAATCAAGGAAAAGCAAAGAGTACGTGATTCTATGACTCTCTCTCTGTCTCTATTTCAATACACAAATTACCTTTTCTTACTCGAACATCGGATGCCAAGCTTTCTGTTCCATCTTATCCACCACTGCGGAATGCCTTAATGACGTTTTCTACATGCTACTTCAACTCATCTTTTTCTTTTAAAATATATATGCTTAGTTTAATTACGAATTTCACTCTCATGTTATGGGTAAGGTAACTACTAACTAATAGTAAGCTGATAGGCTCCTGTTGCAAACAGTAATGTTGAGAAGTTGCCCGGCTATCCAACCCTATTTTCAATTTTTCTGATGTCGGTAGCTACTGTCAAAGCATATCAAATTTTTGGTTAACTACACACAAAGTAGTTGACAATTGGTTAGAGCATGTTCTTAGAGAGACAAATGTGTACTGGCAATTGCTTTGTGTGTAGAAATATCGATCCAGCTTCCTGTATTGAGGAGCTGTCTATTGGTCACATCATATAAAAAGCTTGCGAGACAAGGGAAGAAGCACTTTTTATGGGGCCTTTGTTCCAACAAAATTACTCTTCATCAACTTTGTTGAAAGTTAAGAGCTCCTAGTTTTGTCTATACATCTTTTGTTATATGCTTTTGTAAACTTCCCTTATTATCTGACTGGCAATGATAAATTTGTTAGTTTCAAGAGAAAATAATTAGGAAAGAAAAGTCGAGAGATTTTAAGTTCCCAAACTTGGTTATTGACGGTTCTAATTGTCGTTGGCTTTTGGTAAGTAGTTCTTAGCCGAGTGTAGTGATAGGATTGAAAGAGGTCCTCATATGATTGATCATCATCATCATAGTTGATCATGACTATTATTTAGCGATGCTATCGTAACTATCAAACCATCTATAATCCATTTTAGATGAACACTGATCGGCGGTTAAGACAACAAAGGACTACAAATCTTACTTATACTAGACAACTAGATAAACTCAATTTCATCTAATTGGATTTATCTCTCGGCAAGAACCTACTCAAAATATAAAATCAAGACGTCTGTTCCATTATACTTGCTTATTACAAAAAAAAAAAAAAGCAGCCTGTCTCGATCTGATCATAAGATTATTTAGGATAAATATCATACTAACAACCAAATATTAATTTTTCTTTAATGTTAGAAAATCTTAGTTAGGTTAATAATAATTTTGAAATGCTGTTAATGAACTAATTTGCTAATTTAGAAACTTTGGATTTAGATAATACGTATCTTCAATTTCTTTTTTAATAATTAACAACTTTTAAGATTTAAAAAAAAAAAAAAGAACTGGAGAACCTCTGTTCCAGCTGGCAGGGAGCCACTAGTGTGTAGCCACGTAAAGAAATAGACCTAAGCCAGCCAGGAAATCAATGTGGCTGCTTGGCAGGAGAGAGCAAAACAGATTGCGCACGCGCTTTTGCCACGTGTCCGGTCACATGAAGACCCAACCACGTATTATAATTCACACTTTCGCGGTTGGCGCTTCTCCTTCCTCACTTAACAACGCTGTGTTGTGTTCCGTACCGCAAAAACAAGAAGTGAAAAACACTGGCTTTCGTTTGCGAAATAAAAAATATTTTGATAGCAAAGAAACAACCGAAAGAAAAAGCACAAAATTTTTCGTGAAAAGATTGTGTATGGCAGCTTATGCTCACACAAACAATCAAACTAAATTACTCGATTTTCCTCCTTTAAACCCTAACTTGAGTGTTGTTTCAGAACAACCAGTTGGCGCGATAAACCCTAATTTTAATCAGGTTCTTGTTCCGCTCAATCCGCCACTCTTTTTAGTTCCTTCTTTTACTTTCCTGAATCCCTCTGTTTTGATGCAAATGGACGAGGAAAGATCGCTCTCTCTTCTTCAGGTAATTTATGTTTTCTTTTTTCTCTTTTTTTTTTCATAAATTTGATTTTAATCAAGAAATGCACGTTTCCTTGATATTTAAATGTTTGCTTATTTCTGTCTTGATTAGTTGATGGCTAATGAAGGACTCGTGCCATCAAGAGAGGAAGAAGAGAAGAGAAGATGTGTGATTCAAAAGCTTAAACAGGTTTTCTTTTGCTTCTTTTTATGTATTTCTTTCTTTTCTTTTTCGTTTCAATTCGGTCTAATAATTTAGTAGAAAAATTTGTTCTTACTTAGATTTTATTTATATATTGTTTTGTAGGGGAGATTACTAGATTAATATCGTTAAGAAAAATGGATTGAGTACGTCTACATTCATTTTGTGATATCGGAGATTGATACATAAAAAGAATGTAGACCTACTCAATCAATTCTTCTAGTAGAATGGATTCAGTACATGCATAATTAATGCACCTTTGAGAATGACTAATTTTAGATTCAATTTTTGCTGCGGCTCACAATTTTGTGTAATTGGTGTCATCAAACCTAACCCAATACCAATATCTCTCAATTTCTAAAATGATTGATGCACAATTTTGAGAATGACAAATGTTAGATTCAGTCTCAACCATTGAAAGAACATTGATCCAAATGGTTCGCGATTTGTGTCAAAAAAGTGGTATAATTGAACCTAACCCCATATCTTTTATCTAAATTTTTTGATTAGCTTACCTAGTTGTTATTTTTAATCAAGTGAGGGCTGGTAAAAATGTATAATTGTTTCCAAACTAATTAATAAAAAATGCAATTTTGCAGATTGTGTTGGCATGGGTTAAGAGGGTTGCTTGGCAACGTAGACTTCCAAAAGAACGAATTGATGAAACCTATGCGACCATATTGACATATGGTTCCTATGGCCTTGGGGTATATATATTTATATTTTTAATTTTAATTTTTGGAAATTTTCTTGGGTGATTTTATAACTTGTCAACTTATGCCGCTTCATTTCATTCAGGTTCATGGTTCAGAGTCGGATATTGATGCTTTATGCGTTGGCCCATATTTTTGCACAATGTCGGTGAGTTTATAAATTCACCTTATGTTTTATTTTTGTGCTTGAAGTTAATTAGGCGCTATCTTAAAATAAGCCTAATTCATGCAGGATGATTTTTTTATTGTTCTACGCAACATGCTTAAGAGCAGATCAGAAGTAACAGAGATCCATTGTGTGAAGGATGCAAAAGTGCCTTTGATGCGATTTAAATTTGATGGGATTTTAATTGACCTTCCTTATGCACAGCTTAAAGTATTATCTGTTCCTGATGTAAGTTCTGTAACTAGTTTGGGAGAAGCTCTCCTATTTATTGCTTACGGCTTTTTGTGTTTTTATTAAATATTTTATGAGCTTAGTTTCTGAAATGATTCCTGCTAAGTATCATTTGCATAATTTTACTGGAAGGTTCGCATTTACTAAATTCACATATAATTTCCTTCCCTTTGGATCGGGGGAATACTGACCTGATGTGGTATTGAATTGCAGAATGTAGACGTACTGAATCCATTCTTCTTAAGGGATATTGATGAAACCAGTTGGAAGAGCTTGTCTGGAGTACGTGCAAACAAAGGCATTCTTCAACTTGTTCCAGACTTGGAGGTAGATACTTTAATCTCTTATAATTATTTTTTTTTGCTTTACCTCTGTCATACACCAGGTAGCTTTCCTACTAGATTCATAAAATTGCGGATACTATACCACAAAAATGATGTTTTGTATTTAGGTAAATGGTCACAATTAGCTGTTGATTGTAATTATCTATTACTTGTCATTGTGCATATGTTCCCATGGATATTTAGTGACAAATTTAATTTCTTCAAAGAAAGTTGTCTGAACACAGTCATATATGGGGAAACAGAAATGCTTTTGTGGAAACTTTTTCATTGCAGATTTTGGGTTACAGTGACCTATGAGTTTCAATTGTTTCATATTTGGGGCATTATTGCTGATGAATGATTGCATGGCATATGATTCTCCATACATTTCAATGAAACAGATATTTGATTGCAACTGGTAGGGCTGATGACTAAACTGGTGTGGTTTAAACTTGTTCTGGTTGGAGATAACAATTTTTCCAGAGATTTCTTCTTGTAAAGTTTCAGTGGCTGTACATCTCATTTTTTGCTGATGTTTTTCCAGAAATTCCAGTCAGTGCTGCGATGTATAAAATTATGGGCAAAAAGACGAGGAGTGTATGGTAATGTAAGTGCTATGTGTTCATCATCACATTCTCGCTAAGTATCTGATTGGGCATTTTGTAAGTACTTAATTTTTTTGTTGAATGATGAATTTGAAGTAATTTTTTACATAATGACAGTTAAATGGGTTTCTAGGAGGAGTCCATTTGGCAATTCTTGTGGCATTTATTTGTCAAAATCATCCAGAAGGCAGTTTGAATGCTCTTATTTCTCATTTTTTTAAGACATTTGCCTTTTGGCATTGGCCTACACCAGTCATGCTTCAGGATACAATGTTGCCAGCTGGATATCCTACTGAGACAAGGTCCTTAATGCCCATTCGGTTGCCATGTAGTCCACATGAGTATTGCCATTCCAATATCACCAGAAGCACATTTTATAAAATTAGAACTGAGTTTCTTCGAGGCCATAATCTGACAAGGGTATGTATTATTTACATAGGGTCCTATATTCTATGCTCTTATTACAACAAATTGAGGAAGTTTGTCCCTTTTGCCTCATACCGAGCTTCTTTCTTGGTATTGCAGGATTTCTTGAGGCCAGATTTTGATTGGCACGTCCTCTTTGAGCCTTTTCCATATTCAAAGAAGTATGCACGTTTTGTGAAAGTTTTTCTTTCAGCTTCTAATCAAGATGAACTGGGAGATTGGGTGGGTTGGGTGAAGTCACGTTTTCGAAGTCTGCTTGTCAAGGTAAGTGGCTTGACAATTCTGCTAAGCTAATTATTGTTAACTAGTCCTCTGCTGATTTAGTATTTGAATTGGTAATTAAATGTAAAGGAAGAAAACCTGTCTATATTGATGTCATATGATGTCTATAAAGCAAGGGGGAAATGTGTAGCCAGTCTCCAATGTAAATGAGAAATTGCTGGTCCAAATGAGGTCCTGTATCCCTGTGATTTTGGTGTAATAGACTTTAGTACATCGATGACAATAATGTTGTTACCAATGTTAGGATTTTTCTAATTATTTTGTTTCTTATGCATTTTCTCAGTTGCTACTCAAAAGTATAATCTCCAAAATTCTTCAGATATTTAATCTATTTATTCTCTTCTTATTAATGGATGTTCTGTAGCTCTTGGAAGCAAATGGCAGCAAATTCACTGATGATTATGCCTATATTCATTGTTTCATTTTCTTCATCTTTTTTCTTGACACTTGCTGATGTTTTACTTGCTGCAGCTGGAGGAAGTACAAGGTCTATGCGACCCTAACCCCACAGAATATGTAGAGACGGATGTAGCAGAGCCGAATGTTGTATTCTATTGGGGCTTGCAACCTGGTAGAACAAGTTTGTTAGATATAGAGCCTGTCGAAAAAGATTTCTTTAAGAATATTAATAATGGCTATCAAGGCACACCTGGGCGAATGAAATTATCCATTGTGCAAGCTTCTCAACTGTCTAAGAATGCACAGTTCGACACTGGAAGTGGGAGGAGAACTAAAGCTTGTTGGAAGATTGTCGACTACAATCTGCAGCATGTCCCTGTGTATTCGCAGCATCTGCCCAACTACTTGGTTGGATATGTGGCAGCTAATAGAGACACCAGTTACCCTAGTGGCGGGGGCTAGAATTTTATCACGTCTATCCGGCTCGGCTTGTCTCCAATTTTGTTTGCTTCTTGTTTTGGAGTTTGGTTTTCGCTTTTCACGGTTTCTATTCTGCAACAGGATCAAAGAGATTGATGATCGAGTTGCACAGTAAATAGATTATAAAAGCTGGAAATTAGAGCTATGGAAAGGAGAATTTTACTGGATCTGTAAATCTGTTAAAAGGTTTTTCTTTTTTAGTTTTTCCAAGTATTATTGTAAAGGTTTCACATTTTTTCCTTTTTGTCCTTTGTACAAGTACTTTACGATTCATAACAGAATATAAAAATTGATTGGGTAGGTTTAGGCAATCAGGTTTTTCCTTCGGCACATAACAGTCACAGACTACTTACACAAGCCAAAGCAGAACATATAGCTGAGTCTTTTTTGGAAGTAAAATGTGGATGTTAAAAACTATGAAACGGAACTCTGTATGGTCTAAGTTCTCAATCCTCCTCCTTCTTGAACGTTAGAATCAGTCTATCTTCTGTAACCATTCACAGTGCAATTCACAAACGTTACAACTTGTAAATGTGGCAATCGATGTGCCTTCTCGCCGGAAGTCTAAGAATTACGTGGGCAATGCTAAAAGTTACAGCCCGTTTTAGCTCTATTCTATGACACTTCTGTAACTAATCCTCACGACACATTATCTCACAGCAATGGCACACTATCCTCTATTCTATAAAAGTAAAGTTTTAATAAATTTTAAATGGGAGCTTGTTTGACATAAATTTAGTTACAAATTTCTAGCATTTTATTTCACCCAATCATAATCATATGGTTGAGATTTGAAATTAAAAAAAAATGTACTTAATTACCATTGGATTAGATAAAGATCAAATTTTATAAATTTTTATTAAAAGTCTGTGTTAAAAAGGATCTTAATCCTTTTAAATATATTAATAACTTTTTCTATAAGAAATGTTATGGAATGAATTTAACATCAAATTAACACTTTTTATGTCTAAAACTTAAAAAATAATAATAAACAAAGAAGGTTGTCTTCCTCATTTCTCAAATCCATAGTTGTTTGTCCTTAGAACGCATTTGTGTTGACTTCTATAACGATCAAAATAGCCTTTTTAATGTCAAAAGCTTTTCTAAAATTTCTTTATATTATTTGGCTGCTATTTAAGAAGAACTAATGGGTGATTAAAAATGCTATTTTATGTCTTTTAGAAGAAACTCAAAATTAAGGCTTTTAGGAAAAACTCTTTTTGAGTTTTTTTAAAATTGTAAAATATCAAGTATACCTTCGCCATATTTTAAAAGATTTATCTTATCCTACCTTTATAAAAAAATATATATAGTTTTGATAATTTAGCATCAATAAGTACTTCAATATTTAACTAACCAAATAAACATCAATTTTTTTATGAAAGTTCTATTTTTACAAGCTCTACTTCAATAAGCTCTACTTGAAAAAAGTTGAAACAAACGGACCCTTAATCCCCAAATACAAAGGTCTTCGCTGCTCAAAATCTTTACAAGATTGTCCCTAGTTGCTGGACTGGTTACACTAGCCAAGGATAGTTCTTTCTTCACTAACTGCTCCAAAGATCTTCTTCCCCAAGTAGGAGGGGGGGTACAACTACAAAGGCATGAATAACAGATAGAGGGATATAATAGCGGAAAGCAATAAAAATAATAACAATAAGCAAATATTAGAAAAGTATTATGAATATAAAAGGTTATACGGCTCAGGAGAGGGACATAAAATTGAACCCGTCCCAAGTGTCCCAGGCTCAAGGCCTAACCCCGACCATCTTCAGCATTAATTATATACTTCCCATAAATTATCTAGTTTTTGTTGTAAATTAATACAAGAAAGTGCAAGCACTACTCTCTTCCTAACTCTCTTTCTCACTCTCTACCTCTAGTGTAATGTTGACACTTGTCTGTCACACGGGTGCTTTAGATTTTTTCCTTTGATTTTTTTTATTGATTTTGATAATATTTTAGCGCCACTTACTGGCATAATCTTTGTCGTCTACGAGCAGGGGCCTCCTTCGATAAAATGTCCCAGGTTTGAGTCCTTGCATAAATCTAATGTTTCTTCCTCTTTTCCAGTCTTCCAGAGCGCAGAATTCCATGTTTCTATTTTGCATGTTCCAGACTTCCAGTTATCTAGCTTTTCTTCTCTTAATCTATTGTTATTTTACTCTTTTCCTTGCTTCCCTAAGTTCCATTAATCTTTAATCAATTATTCGATTTATGTTTAACAAATTTTTATAATTTAAATTTAGTTGAATTTGTAATTCTTAATACTTAATCAATTATTCAATTTGTGGTCATGGAATTCTTTTTTACTATGTTTTTTTTTTAAATCTAAATGTATTAATTGTTAATTAAATCAAATGTAGAAGATTGTTCATATGAAATGGAACGTTACATTAATTAAATTTAGTCATTATAAAATTAAGGGATAATTCTAATTTGTCTCCTGAGGTTAGGTCTAAAAAAATTGAGGATCTCAGTTTTCTGAAATCTAAGAATGCCCCCTGAGGTTACTGTAGCGCTGTTAGATTTAACAGGAAATGTATTAAACCGAATAGAAAATGTATTGAATAATAACTTAATGCTAATATTAGATTTAACAAAAAATGTATTAAATAATAACTTAACGCTAATAAGCAGTAAAATAGACTATAATACCCTTTTCTAAATGGTTTCTAAAGCGTTAAGTTACTATTTAGTATATTTTTCGTTAAATACAACGGTACTACAGTAACCTCAGGGGTAATTTTGAGTTTCAGAAAATTGAGGTCCTCAATTTTCTTTTTGCCTAACCTCAGGAGGTAAATTAGAATTAACCCTAAAATTTAATTGATAAAATTGCAATATTTGGTAGATTGTGTCTAACAATCGGTCACAAATCATAAAAGTCGTCTTATTTAAAAATTATGTTAACTTCCATAATTAAGAATTTAAATCTAATAATAAAAGTTATAGACCAATTCCTTCTAAATAATCTAAGTTTATAATGTATATTAATTTGATTTATAGTCAAAACGCAACATACTTATAGAAGTTTTAATTTCATTCCTAATCAATAAAGCTTGTGTGGATTTTTTTTTTAATTTACAATTGAATTCTTAGTCAATTAAACTTAGATATATATATATAGAAGTATTTTATTTAGAAATAAGTTATTACCAATCAATCAAACAAATTAATTTAGAAGTTTTATTTAGAATTTTATTGACTTAAATTACGGTAATTATATATAACTATCATGAATGATAAAACTATATAGGTAGAAGTTTTTTAATCTGATTCCTAATTGATTAAACTAGGTAAAGAAGTTTTTTAATTAGAATTGAACTACTAATCAATTAAACTCATTAGGTTTTTTTAATTAAAACATATGGTATATACTACTTTTCATTTTGTTTATTAAAAATTCGAGTTCGGGTTCGGGTTCGGGGACAATGCTTCGCGCTAGGTTCAAAATTTTCTCCCCAACACTGACTTAATTCCTTGGATTTCTAAATAATTACCCAGGCACAAGAGGCCGGGTTTTCCAAGTCCCCAACTCTTACCAGCGTTGACAGACCTAGAATTTTTTTTAGAAGGTATGTGATGTAGTATAGAATTAAGATAAATATGAGTAAATAAATATAATAATTAAGATTTAATTATATTTAAAATAATTTTTGAAAAATTAAAAATTTTAAAAATTTTGGTTTTTATATATAAGACTAAAGTAATGTATTATAGTTTCAAGAAAGAATTTTCTAACATATATATAAGTTCTAAAGTCTTTCGATTATAATTAAATTAATATGTTTTAATTAATATTGTTTTAATACTTTATATGAGAAGTAAATGTATTTAATATTTGGATTTGGATATTCTATAACTAGACAATTTATTTTTTTTATTATTTCATTATCTAAATTTAAGATTCTATGTAAATTAATAAATTAACGATAAACTAAGTTCAAAGAATATGTATAAAATTTAAATGATATAGTATATTACAAATAATCTTTCAAATCTATTTTAATTATGTATATTCTAAATGCCTTCTAAATAAATTGTGTGAATATATATATATATATATATATATATATATATATATATATATATATATATATTATGATATTTCAATCATGTAATTACATGAAATGAAAGCAAATGAATGAACCCTCTAAACTAAGCAACTCTACAAAGATTTAAACAAAAACAAAAAAAAAAAACATATAAAGTTAAAAGAATGAACCCAAATGCAACATGTCATATTTATTAAAATTATGTATTTTTTATATAAAAGATATTTAAAATATAATTTGTAACTATTAAAATTTAAGAGATACAATAAAAATTTTAATTTTTCATTGGAAGCCTGATGTAACGACCCGCTCAATTTACTTGCTAGAGAGCCCATTTATGTGTAAGGACTTGGCCTGGCTTCTAGAAAGATTGCAAGCCCAAGTCCATCTTCTAGAATTCTCTAGCAAGATAAGATAAGAAATGATATTATATGAATATTCATTTGTACTTATCTATTTATGTAAAGTCTAGTAGATTATTCTAGATAGTCATTTAGGACCATTAGATGCATTAGATCAAGGCCATTCATTTGAGACGCGGTTCCCTATATAAACCCCTCCAAGCTTATTTGTAAATCATCCACAAGAATTCACATAAATTCAAGCATTGTAAAGCTCTCTACTTTAATACAAAGCTCTCTACTTTAATACAAAGCTCTTTTGCTTAGCAATACTTGTCTCCATCTCTTCTCTTCTTTGCCTACAGGCTCTTCGGCTCAACGATTCTCTCTTCTCCTTGAGCGAGAAGACTAGCATCAAGGCTTACTTAACAACTTTCGGAGTCAAGTTGTCTAAGTGCCGCACGAGCGTGCTGCACAAACCTCTAAGCTCGTAACAGTTGGTATCAGAGCACAGTTCGAGCACAAGAGCATGGCATCCGACCTTGAAGTGACCACGGAGGAACAAGTTTGTGGACGAGAGGAGCAACCTTAATCACGTGCACAAGGAAAACGAGGTAAGTCCAAAGCTCCATCCTCGGAGTCTTTAGAGCCTCGTGTTGCTAGCTTGGAGCAAGCTCTATCTGGGATGAACAATGCAATTGAGGGCCTCACCGATCGTCTTGAAGGCCTAGAGACAGATTATGGAGATATCACCCAAGCAGCGAAGTCCAACATCCTTGAATTTAGCAACGCCTATGAGAAGGAGTTGCACAACCTTACACGAGAGCTCTTGGGCTTGCGGACTTTTGTGGAGCATGAGTTGCGAGCAATCCGTGACGAAGTGGAGGAATCTCGCACGGAATGGGAGAAGCATCAATGTGACCATGGTAACCTCTCTTATCCAAGTGGGCTAAGCACCATGCACGTGCCTACTCCTGCCACATATAATGGCACTCGCAACGCCACGGAAGTTGAGAACTTTCTATTCGGCTTGGAGCAGTACTTCGAAGCCAAACGTGTCAATGATGACGCTTCGAGGATCAGTATTGCACCCACATTCCTTCGAGATGCAGCTCAATTGTGGTGGTGTCGCAAGCATGGCGACGTGGGCAGAGGTATCTTATCCCTTCGCACATGGGAGGATTTCAAGAGAGAGCTTCGGAAGCATTTCTCTCATAGTAATGCCGAGAAGGAGGTAAGAGGTCGCCTCCGCCGATTGAAGCAAAGCGGCACAATCCGTGAGTATATCAAAGAGTTCACCACCATCATCCTCGAGATCGAGGACATGTCCGAGAAGGATTCTCTTTTCTACTTCCTCGACGGACTCAAAGATTGGGCGAGGGTTGAGCTTGAGAGGCGCGGCGTGCAGAATCTTGATGATGTCATAGCCGTGATCGAATCCCTCATTGATTACACATCCCAATCCAAGGAGAGGAAGACCAACCAAGGGAAAGGTGGGGAAGAGCGGAATTTCAAGAATGACAATGGTCGAAAGGAAGGTGGTGCACAGAAACCAACCGAGGGAGACAAGCGCGACACACCTAACAAAGGTAAGTCCGATACCCCCAAACCTAAAAGTCATTGCTTTATTTGTGATGGTCCTTATTGGGTGCGGGATTCTCAAAGAGGAATGCTCTCAACGCCCTAGCCACTCAACATGAGGGCATACAAGTTGAGGAGCCACAAGCAGAGATGGGTTTTCTCCGTACCATTGGTGCACTTAAAAGACCCACCCATGCTCAAAAGGGTCTAATGTATGTAAGCACCACAATCAATGGCAAGGATGTGCGTGCGATGCTTGATACAGGAGCCATGCACAATTTCATTTCCGAAGATGAGGCCAAACGGTTAGGCCTCAAATATGTCAACGGAGGAGGCACAATCAAGGCGGTAAACTCACCCGCCAAAACAATATTGGGAGTGTTCAAGGCAACGACGGTACAACTTGGCACATGGAATGGTAAGCTTGATTTCTCCATCGTCCCCATGGATGACTTTCAAGTAGTGCTTGGAATGAAATTCTTCAACCAAGTTCATGCCTTCCCCGTACCATATTCTAACTCTCTCAACATACTCGATGGGAGTCATGCATGCATGGTCAAGACGGAACGCGTAGCAAAGGTTGAAGGTAAAACGTTCTCCGCACTATAACTCAAACGGGGAATGAAGATGAATCCAAGTTTTCTTGCCACCGTTCGAGAACAAAGCATTGGTGAGGATGTTGCCATTGCTAAAGACCCAATGCCAAGGAAAATTCAAACCATCCTTGAGAAATATAAGGATGTGAAGCCTCGAGAGTTTCCAAAGAAGTTACCTTCACGATGGGAAGTGAATCATCAAATCGAGTTGAAGCTCGATGCCAAGCCTCCAGCCATGGTGCCTTGTTGCATGGCACCACCCAAACTTGCGGTGTTAGAGAAACAACTCCAAGACTCACTCGAGTACAAAGCGGGCAAGGCAAGTGTTGTGACCAACGCCCCAAGTCACAAGGCGAAACTTGCCATTTCGAGCATGAGTCATCCACAAAGTGTGCTCATCGACAGCAACAAACAAGGCCTAGAGCACAACCCCATAGCCAACAACCTATTGAAGTTGGCAAGTAAGGGGAAGAGTCCAGTGACCTAAAAACTTGCAAAAGAATGGCATGAACAAGCCAATATTACAAGAGCATACTTGGACAAGGCCGCCAAACGCATGAAGAAGTGGACGGACACTAAGAGACGACACCTCACATTCCAAGAGGGGGACTTAGTACTCATCAAGCTCCTACCCCAACAATTCAAATCACTTCGTAAAGTACACAAGGGGTTGGTGCGAAAATATGAAGGTCCCTTCCCAATTCTCAAGCGAGTGGGTGAAGTCTCCTACAAGGTTCGATTACCACCGAACCTCAAAATCTATCCGGTCTTCCATGTCAGCTTCCTTAAGACCTATCATAAGGACAAGGAAGACCCAAACAGAAGCGAGTCCAAGAGAGCACCCACAGCCGTAGTCACCGCATTTGACAAGGACGTGCAATACATCTTTGCGGATCGAGTTATACGAAGGAGGGGAATTCCACCATACAACGAATACTTGGTAAGGTGGAAAAACCATCCGGATAGTGAGGCAAGTTGGGAACGCGAAGACACCTTGTGGCAATTTAGCGAGCACATCCAATGTTACAAGGACGAGAGCGCGCCGAGGACGTCGCGGAATTAGGTAAGGGAGGATGTAACGACCCGCCCAATTTACTTGCTAGAGAGCCCATTTATGTGTAAGGACTTGGCCTAGCTTCTAGAAAGATTGCAAACCCAAGTCCATCTTCTAGAATTTTCTAGCAAGATAGGATAAGATAGGATATTATATGAATATTCTTTTGTACTTATCTATTTATGTAAAGTCTAGTAGATTATTCTAGATAGTCATTTACGACCATTAGATGCATTACATCTAGACCATTCATTTGAGAGGTGGTTCCCTATATAAACCCCTCCAAGCTCATTTGTAAATCATCCACAAGAATCCACAGAAATTCAAGCATTGTAAAGCTCTCTACTTTAATACAAAGCTCTTTTGCTTAGCAATACTTGTCTCCATCTCTTCGCTTCTTTACCTACAGGCTCTTCGGCTCAACGATTCTCTCTTCTCCTTGAGCGAGAAGACTAGCATCAAGGCTTACTTAGTAACTTTCGGAGTCAAGTTATCTAAGTGCTGCACGAGCGTACTGCACAAACCTCTAAACTCGTGACACTGACCTCCCTTAGTTACCATAGAGGCCCGCCATTTTGCCACCCTTACTTGTCCGCAGAAGTTTTATTTAATCAATGCAACCAAATATTATATAATTTTTGTACAATACTATTTTTATTATTTTATCGTACAATCTAATGCTATATTTATTAAATAATATATAATCTAATACCATGTTATATTATACAATATAATATGCTAATTGTTTATACTCAAACAAATTGACTATTGATATTGAATAATGCTACTCTTACAAATTACTTATACAAATTTATCCATACAAATTGACGTGATGTAATATGATTTGATAAATAAATATAGTAATTTAATAAATATATATTAATAATAAATGGTATTAATTAATATGAATGATATGACAGATCATACGAGAATGTCACAACAATTTATACGTATGAATTTGTTAAATGGATTATAAAAGTAATATTAGTCATTGTTATAACTTGGCACATTATAGATAGTAAATGCTAGCAATCGTTGCGCCGTAAATTGGTAACCGGTGCCCTAATATTAATCTCACAGAATTTACAGTTGTTGCTCTATATAAACACTTCGAAATGGAGGCACACCACTGTATTCTCTGGACTTTTAAAGATGAAGAGCTTTATGCCTTTAAAGTTTATTATCGTCGTTCATGTTGCTTTGCGTTTGATCTTTTCTGCAATAAACAAGGTTTCCGCTGATGATTTGATACAATCAACATGTAAGCAAACACCTTTCTATGATCTCTGTGTTACCACCCTCAAATCTGACCCTCAAAGTTCCAAGGCTGATGTCCAAGGCCTTGCTCGTATAGCAGCTGAGAAACTCTATGCTAAAGCGACAGGTACGCTGAACCAAATCGAGACGGTGCTCAAAGAGGCCAAAAGTCCCAAGAAGAAGAAGGCCTTGAATGTTTGTGCTGAAGCCTACAACTTCATTCTGAAGGTTGATATGCCTGAAGCACTTGAAGCTATAACTAAAGGTGACCCTAAATTTGCACAAGATGGGGCATCTGATGTTGCTAATCATACGCACAAATGCGGAAACAACTTCAGCGAGCCACCGATAGCCAGTAGTAACCAAGAGGTGCATGACCTCTCTGTTGTGGTTGTATCTATTGTTAAAACGTTGTTGTGAATTTAGATAATGTCATGTCATCACTACGTAATTAATAATCCTATCTACAATAAATTACATTTCCGAGATCTTTCTTTTATGTATCTCTACTACTAGTTTTCTCCTTTCGAAGATTTCGTCTAAGTATATACCCAAGCTTCAGTTTCAGGCATATAGATTGATGCTTGATAGTCTTGGTTTTGCTGTGACAACGTAAAAAAATTAAACTTTGGAACCACAGTTTCGTATGTTATTGTTACTTTGGACGTGAACAACTCTGCTTTTAAATGAAATTAACAACCTATCTGAATAGAGAGGATACGGAAGAACCGAGTATAGCAGGAGCGTTAGATGCGTTTTCTAGAGCCCTCCATTACTTTCTGGCTGGGACCATTATGGAATGCACTGGAACTTAGTAATTTATTTTTAAATTAATGTTGGATTCCAGACATATAATTAGACATTTACTTGTGGTTCAGAACTTGACAGCTTGCTGCTTGAAGTAACCAAAGTCCAAACCGTCACAATCTGAATTATTTTTTCATTTTTTGTCATTTTAATCTGCTTCGTGAACTGCAACGTTTATTGGACAAGTTTTAATCAAAGGAATTAAAGTGGAATCGTGTCAAAAGAAAAAGTAATTCTGCGACAGTGAGCAAAACCTTTGGGCTCGTAGGACCGGATGGCACACAGGTTGTAACATAATCTGTGTGCCCAAAAGTGAGCTGAATTAGATATGGGAAAACTTGTGTGGCTCAATCAGCAAATCATTCCAAGAAAAGAATACCATTACCATACAAGAAAACATTCACTTCAAATAAGAAATTCCAGCGACTATATATTTGAGAAGGAATATATCACATTATAATTTCGTCATATCCATAAATCAAGCGTCATTCAATCTTCTATAACTTGTTTTAGCATATGTATCGCATTAATGATGCATTTCTGTTCTACTAAACCACTTTTGGAAAAAGAAAATCTTTCAAGCATTAGAATTTTATTAGTTGCCTAGACACTCCCAAAAGCCAACTCTTCACTATTCAAAATCTTTGGAATTCATGGAGCTAATTAAAGCATGTATTGCCAAAACCCTCCTCACCTGTCGACATGATGCCTCTTATCACAACTCAAATGTACACGTAGCTCATGGCATGTGGGAAAATTTAACCCCAACTTAGCAGTATGTGTTGAGTTTGTCAATTTTATAAAAACTTCTTTAAACGTGGGTTTAACTTGAGTATTTAATTATTTAATACGTTTCTTCACGTGCAAAAATTCTATACGCTCTCAGATCAAACCTCACATATTTTAATAGGTTTTATAAGTTCGTCAAAAAACACTTACAAATAGAATTTAAACGTATAACTGTTTAATTATGACAATTGTAATAGTATATTAAGTTTACTATGTTTTTAAACGATTAAATTTTTTGATATGAACTTAACTTAAGTATTATAATCAATAATGGCTCGAAACAAATAAATCTAACCAAGTTAATAAGCTAAAGCATGCATTTCCAGAAGAGTAAACTTTACTGCAGAAATATGTTGATGGGCGAGCACTAATAATGCTTGACATAATTAAAGCTAAAGCTTGGAGGACGCTAAACAACATAAATGAGCTATACAAAACCTTAAGTGGTTGCCTCGAGTCTAAGATATGAAGCAGTTACAATTAAATGGTGATGTACCACGAGCCATTGAAGATTTGAAGACGATGCCATAAATGATGCCGCTGTTGAGGGCCAATGTATGTGAGAGCAGCTCTCTAGCATAGTAAGTCGCCATTAACTGAAACAAAGAAGCTCATGCATCATCTGAGACTCATTTGTGACTGTTGTGGTGAGAATATTGCTTGACAGTTGATACATTCTCATATATAATCATTTAATAATGCTAAAAACAAAAGTTGACATTCTTTCAGCTTTTTTGTTTTTTTTTTTTTAGTTAAATGTTTGTTGGAAGCAGAAGATTCAACCATGGAAATAACTTGCAAAGTTGATTACATCTAAGACATGGCATTGGACTGTAGCTAGAACCCGATCAGTCAGAGCAAATTGGTCTTTGTTTTCTTCTAAACATCTAACAGAACACAAATCTACCATTTGATACAGAAGACTTCCAAGCAGATGGAAGCATCCAGAAACTGGAGAAAAGAATATTTTAAATTAAAAAAATTGCAATGAGTGGGCTAGTCAACACAACCTCACAATGGGGGTTCTTTTCAAATATTCACGAGCGAGCGAATCTGTCCTGTCTGGATACTCTGCCTAAGTACCCGACAAACCGAAGCTACATAAACAAATTTATTGAAAGTGAGGATTAAGAGCCTTATACTGACTAATTATAAGCTTATCTTTTACTGATACCAAAATTACCATATGTGAAAAAGGTGCATTGTGGACAAACATCAGGGGGTTAATCAATTTCCCTTTTACCTTTATCTTGTTCCGGATCTAACTATGCCTACGTGCTTCAGTTGCGTCTTCAAAAGGTTGAGGGAAACGAGAGCTTTATGAATTATATACTTTTAAGCACATTTTTGCTTCCTTTTCTGGCATATTCTCTCATCACGGGCAACTAATAAAAGTGAAGAGAGATTGTGATACAGGTTGCTTCGACTTTTCACCTTATAAATTATAAGGTAAACGTAATTCTTTTTAGAACTAACAAGAAAGCAAAACATGGCCATAGATTATTAGGCATCGCTCCTTTTAGTGGGAACGCGTGAAATTTTGTCAATATAAAGACAAACCAAGCTCAAATAAGTTTTCAACTTTAAGACAAAAAGGGGATCACCTTACCTCTATAAAATAATAGGCTAATCACCTTAAACCTCAAAAACCAATCATCACTCTTCTATTCTCTGTCCATTTCAGTCCTGCAAACATGAAAACTTCAATCTTTCTTCTTCGTGTTATTCTTCTTTCAGTTTTTTTACTACCACTTGTCCAATGCGATGATCATGATGGCTTTATAGAAAAGATATGCAAGAAAACACCATTTCATGATCTCTGTGTCGCCTCTCTGGAGCCAAACTTCAATGGCTCCACTCCAGACGTTAGAGGGTTGGCAGGCATTATGGCTAATATTGTGTTAGGAAATGCAACCGACACATTGAATTACATTCAGGGGCTGATCAAGCAGGCCAGAGACCCCAAGGAAGAGCGTGCTTTGGCTAACTGTGCTGAACTGTACATCCCAGTTGTGAAGTATGAACTTCCTCAAGCTATAGAAGCTTTAAGCAAAGGGCATTGGGGATTTGCCAACTATAATATAGCTGATGCGGCAAAGCAGGCTGCTGCATGCGAAAAATACTTCTCGGGATCAACTGGATCACCATTGGGTGATAGGAACAAAATTATTCACAGCCTTTCTGACATTGCTGTAGCCATCATCAATATATTGGCAAAGGGTTAAGTTTAATTCTTTTTCAAGTCTTATCCATGTTCTGTATTAATCTTTACCACAATCAATATTACATGCTTCTGGCTTTCTGTAGTAGTAGATGTTCTTTTTGGGTTCAAAGCAGCAGTTTCAGCCATAGAATCAGCATCATGTTTTATTCCTTTCTGGACCACTCATTGCATACACTTGGACCTAGTCAGTTTTTCCTTGTCTTGCAGAAAAGAATTCTCTAGATAAATAATGGCTCTTCGCTAAACTTGTTCACATAAGTTTCAGAATGGCTCCGCAGGTAGCAGCGCTTTAGAAACAATCAAGAAACAATTTCAACTTTAAACATCTTTCAAGCGAGGCCTTGGCTAAGCTAAACAAACATAATCAAGGACCACGACTTGGTCACCAGAGACCTTCGGTCTCAGTAGGTTCCCAAAACACAAGGCTAGGAACCTAGCACACGTGATGACATGTGCTAGTTCAGAACAGCAGAATTGATTGATCCGTTCTTCAGTGCAGGTGTCAAGGCTGGCAGGTGCTCTGAAGATGGCAAGCTGGCTCCCGCTGACCATTCCCAAACCACATGCCATTATATCTTGAATTCCATTTTCGACCCGTCAAAAAAGCACAAGAAAAACAATAACCAAACGATATCACATGAAAAAAATAACTCACAGTCTAATAATAAATTATACTCGTATCCATTTCACATATTTTAATTTACAGTAGAGCCATGCCTCTTATCCTCAGCATTGTCATGTATTTAAACAAAGATATAAAGATGGTGCAAAGTAGGGTGTGATACACAAAATCTAACCAAGTCATTTGGCCCCCAACTTAACACTGAGTTTCTTACGTACATCCATAGAACATAACCGCCCACAACAAATTTGATCTCGCCAGTTGCCCAGAAGGCAACTTATGAGGATATCTGTGGCATGGCTCAACTGACGCACTGGTAAAAACTCGCATGGTAATTTATAATTACCCAGCAAAATTTTAACTTCAGATGTTCATGTGTACAAAATATGCAAGAGAAACGGCTTGCATGAGAACTGCAAAACACAGCTAGTAAGTTTGTTTATCCAACACAGCCTTCTCCTCTTGTAATATTCGAATTTTATCCAGCAGCTCTATTCATGCTTTGATGTGGATCTGAACTTGCAACTAGCTCCATTAAACTGCAATCCCCACACATTGTTTGGTCTTATTAAATTTGTCTTTAGTTTATAAAAACTTGCAAAATAAAACAGTAAACTGCAGGCCTGTAGTTAATATGAACTGTAACTTACTGGGGAGATCCAGAAAGAGGTTCATTTGGAAAACTTGCAGATGGGTTCCCAGAAAACTGAACTGAAATTAAAGCACCCTCTGTAGATCCTGTTGAGACTGGAGATCCCTCAAAGCTTACAGGTGTACCTCTGGATGACATTCCTGCTAGGGCAAAAGAAGGACTTAATATAAGGAGAACAAGAAATTATAAGGCTTGAATGGAACAGAGGTAAATAATCAATGGACAACTCCCAGGTACAATACAAATCCTCAGTAGTAATTTAATAACAGAGTTAGTAGATGCTAAATTCCTTGTGAAGGATGATATAATCAATATTCATCCCATTCCTACTGGATGCTAAGATCCATAATTCAAACTATGTCACGAGCAGCCACCAATAACAAGAGGGAACCAAGGTGTCACGTGCCTCAGCATAAACTAGTCAACGTGAATCAAATCCATAAAACAGGCTCCATTTCTTCATGCCAATGAAGAATTCTGGAGGAGGAAATTACATAGACTACACAATCATGGCAAAGCTTAAACAAATAACAAATAAATGTTCCACCAGCCGAGATCACAACACAAGGTGGCTTAAGTAATTATCACATAGCCTAAATTTGGTACAGAGTTTGAAGCCAGAGTCCTAAAGAGTTTAGTTGACCAATGTGATAACAAGACTTTGTATAAAAAAAAAAAAGGGTCTAGACAATCCTCAGCCATCTAGTCGCATCTGGAACAATCACTTAAACAGAAATATAATTCTCAATTCCAGGTAATTCCAATTCAAATTCATTAGGAAAATAGTACCTTGCAAGATAATCACAAGACAAAAGAGAATGGTAAACACCATGGCAAATAGATTGCTGTTGGATGATGACTGTTTTGCAGCTTTCATCTTCTTCAGAGCTTTCATTCGCTCAATTCTTGCACGTTTCAACATGGCAAGTTCAGAAATCTCTTTGATCAGCTTCAGGTCAGCTGAATCCAATGATGGACCTCTAGGCGGTTTGGGAGGTTTCGGGGCCTTTTTATTGCTTGACTTTTTGCATTTCTCCTTCACTGCTTTCTTCCCCTCATCATCCTTACTCCCTTCTGCCTTCACATTCTCCATGGAAACCCCATTAGTATTTGACACATGGCTACACAAACTTACCTTCTCTTCTCCCTTATTTGACCCATCAATAAATAGGTTACATACTTTAGCTAGCCACATCTTAGCCTGTTTTTTAACGCCTGAAATAGATTCCTCACTTGAATCACTTCCACTAACTGTACACCCAATTTCAAGATCAACTTCAAAATTTCTCCCTGTCGGAGCCATATGATCCATTGCAACCCCTACAAGCTTAATTTCAGTTTACCTTCTCCTCACAAACCAAATGATCAAAGTCCCAAAATATTTACAAGACCACCAAAAGCTCAATCCTGGTACAAAAATTGCTTCTTTACACAACACACAACCATTTATACCCAAAAGGTGACCAAAGCAAATGTTACTTTCCAGTTTTAACTGGCAATTAAGACTTAAAATATCTCCAATAATCAGCAATGCAACTTCACCTACACGGCAATGTCACACCTTTATACATATAAATTAACTTTTCTCTCCAAGTCAATCTCGCAAAAATGATCAAAACCCTGCATTTTTAATACCAAAGAGAAAGCAAAAGAATTACAATTCAAGAACAATAAAACCATAAAAAATAACAAAAATTCACAATGTGGCCTTCAAATTCGGGAAAAAAGGTAGCAAGCCAGCGAGGCTTCAAAAACCAAAACGAATAAGAATCTGAAAAAAAATGTAACCTTGAAAATAAAGCAAGGAACAAAGTTTTGAGCTTTAACCCACATCAAAAGCAAACACAGGAGTGTTTTATATAAATTACAAGTTATATAACGAATCAGATTCAAACCCATGAAATGCAAGCAAATTAAAACAACAAAAAGCAAAATAAAAGTGAAAATATTACCTTGGAAAGAAAGGAAAGAAAATCCCAGATCCGACGCAAACAAGTGGACGATTAGAGAATGAATAAGAACGTAAGAAGTCTCATTTATGGCGTCTGCTGCGTAGTAACCGGGAACCTACTGGATTCTGCAATATTTTAAGAGTTGTTGACAACTCTGAACTTTTGCTTTATGTGTAGTTTCTTGTTTATATAAACAAAATAAATATTTATTTAATATTTAATAATTTATTTACTTACGAGTCCTCATCATTTAACTTGGGCTGGGCCTCAGATTCTAATATTATTGCGCAGTCAAACAATCAGCACCGACACTTAGGCGATTATTTTTTTGTTGCTCACTCTCTCTATTTATTATTTATTTTTTCTATTATATATCATTATCCGCATATCAATTTTCCAATTTTTTTTTCAGTTTTACACATTTTAAATTGAATCCCTCTTATCTATCTCGTCTTGGATAATAATTTGTATTTAATATATAAAATATTCCACTTATCTATTTCAAAATTGGTCCGATTTTTTTTTCAATAATTGGAAAATCCATAGTTGTTTCAAGCAGTTTAGTTTATATATATTAATTATTAAATGGGTATTTCATTGAGTAACTTTGGACATAAAAGAGATATTTATGATTTGAGGATATGTCTCTTTCCAGTGAGTTTAAATGGGGCAGTCTGTATTAATTTTGATTGCAATTTTCGAGTTTTATGCATACAAAACATAGACATGTCATTATTTTATGACGGCAAAATTTCTTGCATTTCCTTTAATAGGAACAGTGATTGATTTATACTTTTTTTTTCTCTTTTGGAATATGAAATTAAAATAATAGTAAGATCGAACTACAAGTCTACAACCACTCAATTATAATAGAACGTGCAATTACACAAATAAAATTGCTATGAAAGTGGAGAACGTTTTTGGTATTCTCAAAAAATTGGAATACAGCCAGATAATTGATTTTTTATATATTTGTTTGTAATATTTAGTTGAAATAAATGACAATTTTTTCCTAGTAAATTCAAAAGTATGTTGGGTATTTTCTAAAGAAATATGAATCATGTCAACACAGGAAGGAACGACTCAGTTAATTCCAGATAATACAAGAAATAGTTCCACAGAAGCTGGATTGGAATGAAGTCGCACTGTTACTAAACAACATACACAAGTGTAACTTACTATTATTGTTATTTTTGCTAAAAAATAAAAGAACTTTTGATAAAAACAAAAGCAGCGAATCCAAATCCAATTAGATGAGAAAACATAAGCGTGTGGGTAGGGCCAAGAGTCCACCATGAACATCTTATTGAAGATGAAATCTGCATTCAGGTGAGAGCGTTTGAAGATGCTCTATTGGTGGGGAACCCTTCTGCTCTGAATAATTGAGTTTCTGTCTCATGAATCTTCCATAATTTAAAACTATATTTTTTATAAAAAAAAAAATTATTTAGCGATTTGTTTGCACGTCTCAATACAAGGGTTCTGCAAGAGGTGTGTTACTGTAACTGTGCACTACTTCTCGTGAAATGTCATTGTTTGCAATATCTTGGAGGACCAATGAATTGATATGGAGATCATATCATAGATTGAGGGGACCTACACTTAAGAGAAATTATTTGATCAAAATTTTGTATAAACATTTGATTGCACTTTATGATACAAACCAGGCCATTGGAAAGTAAAATAAACGTGTATTATGTTGAGCTTGTTTATATAGATGGCCTACCATGGGGCATTAACTAAGTGGTGATGCTGGTACCATCGTAATGGTGCATCCACATGTGCATTTCGGAAAATCTTCCCAATTATGAACCACTGCAATCAGGTATAGTGGTGACATCAAATTTAATTTTTTTGACTTGACTCAATTAACTTTTCCTGACTACTCTCGATATGACAACACGAGCTTGCAATTCATTAAAACGAAAAACGAGTCAAATTGGTGCATCAATAAAGATCAGTGCATGACTAGAAATGGTGAATGCTTTTTATTTTTATTAAGATGTGAGAAGGGTAAAGTGTGGTATGCTCCTTCACGTCCCAATCCGACAACAATGGAACTTAGGTGGAACCGTGGAGGCAATCGAGGTGCAATGCACATGACCAGTAGCCCGTCAAAGTGACTATAAATTGTGGGCCGACAACACAGCTATATCAGTGGCCCTACAGCCCATTATGTACCAGCCAAGCCTATTCAGTTCGACGACATTAGACACATGAACATTGACACCTTCAACGCATCTCTTTGCATTTTGAATTTTCCCTTAACGATTATCTACTTTTCCAGAGATGGTTCAATCAAATATCATACAAAGAGTTTTTTTAATCATTCGCTGCCAGGAAGCCTATGATAATTTTAAACGAAGAACACAAGTTCTCACGACACTGAACCATATTTTATTTAAGTTATAGACATTGGGTAAAATATTGTAAAGAACCTAAAAAAATGATAATCGCCAAAAGACTAGAACTTGATAATAGCAGCACCACTTGACGGCTTGGAAGCAAAAACATAAAGGCCAAGATCGTTCTTTTTTATTACACCTTTGTCAATCCTCGACTGGTAGAACTTTTCCTGATACAGATTACAAAGAGTTGATTTGTATTAACAGCTTGTAGTTTTTGAAACTATAACCACATGATTTTCGTCAATTATTATTCATAATACCTTTAAATTGAGGATGAACTGCGGAACAATACCCTCCTTCACCAAAGCAACTGCACAACCACCCCATCCAGCACCTGTAAGCCTTGCTCCTAGAGCACCATTTTCTCGGCAAATATTCACCAGTTCTTCCAACTCCGGGCAGCTAAATAACACAATTCGGTGAAAAATATTCAGTAAATATAATTGGTAGGCTTTGGCAGAGGACCGTACGGCTGACACATAAATTGGAATCTAAGGACACTTAAACAACACACTGACTTGTGTTGCAGCGGACAGAAAAAACAGTCACGCAGCAAATAGAAATACTCTTAATATCATTCAAGATGTTAAGTAGAAACACTGAATGCAATTATAGATAATTATTTTTAAAAGAAAGAGATGCACATTATAGATGATCGGCCAGAAATTCATGTGAAAATATTTGTATCTAAAATTTTGTTAAAAGATTCTCATCCATATATATAGAGTTGGGATCTTTTAACTTTAAAAGAAATTTAAAAATTAATAAAATATTGATTTAATTTTAACTATTGATTTCCCTTGATCCAATGGTATAAATCTAAAGTAAAAAAGTCACATTTAGTTTGTCAACTTACACAGAGTGGATTATGTGAAATCAATGGTTGAAAAATTTACCACAACTAGAAGTTAAGAATCTAATATATACATACTCTTCTACTCCTAAAATGGTAAAGTAATCAATTTTTACATCACACATAGGAAGCTGGACGGGACAATTGTCTACCTGCACTCATATAAAACACTACAGCTGTAGTGGCTGTCATTCATAAGGTCACCAAGTTTCTTCAGCTTGTCTTCCTCACTGCAAAAGAATCCTTCCAAAAGTTAGAATTTAGCAAACCATGCATTTAGATCCAATCCCATCAAAACATGAGCAAGGACTTCTAAAAATAAATAATTAAAAAAATGATAAAGCCATCATTGAGGTTGGTGTGATTGTTTGACAGTAAAATCTACATGAAGGGACACAACCAATTAACAAATAGATTGCAGATTCCAATTAAATTTATCTAAGCTCAAAGGATGGACATTAACCCGGATCAGACAGGTTGAGCTCACTAAGAGTTTCTTCTGCAGAGAACCTAGAATGCTCAATAAATTGGAGAGGTAATGAGAAAAATATGAAGATGGTACAAGTTTTAAGAAAAATATGAGGATGGTACAAGTTTTGCTTCGATGAACACACTCTAAAGTCTAGACCAAAGACTTTAATGAGAATGCCCCAAAAAAAGAGAGAGAGAGAGAGAGACAACAATAGCTACTTTCAATCAATAAGACTCACCTTAAATTCGAGTAGACAGCGTCCTTGAAAGCATGTACCCTCCTTGCTTCAGAATACACATGGGCAGCTCGCTGCGGCACAGATATTCCATCAAATTTAAACTAAAATAACCACTTAAACCTTAGTGATACAAGTAATGTTTGGATATTTCATATCATAAAAGATTGAACAAAATAGCCCACCTACCCCAGAGATGGTCAAATTTAAAAAAAAAAAATCAGTAGTAGATATTTGACAGTTTGAAAAAAACCGTATTTACTGGAATATCCTATCATTTAAACATACCAACAACAGCAATTTATAAAAAAAAAAAAAAAACAAAATTTAAATTCCAAACAAAATACATAAAAAATGATTAGAAAATTTAATAAGCAGCAAATTTTGCTGACAACCAATGAGGTATACCTGATGTAACTTGAAGTGCTTGGCTACGTTTAGCACGTCCAAAGAAGACTGACTATTTTCGAATATCGATGAAAGCTTTTCCCCAGTGATCTTCTCAATGTCTTCAGCCTTGTAAGGTTCCTCATCCAACAATTCCTTTAATAAAGACAATATAAGTTGATCAATAAGAATAATCAAGTGTGAATTTATAAAACCCATTGATACAGAATATACATAAAGAAAAGCCAAAATATAATTTTAATAGATCCTAAAGTGCCGTGCGAGTAGGGAAATTTCTTTAAAATTTAGTAGAATAAACAGCAAAAGAAAACAGCAAGAAATACCTTAACAGCAAGGACAGGATCAGAGGAACCATGTGTAGCAGCAAATGAAACACACAGCCCCTCAACATCAGAAAGGGTTTTGACTTTTGCTATTGCTTCTTGTGGGTTCATTCCCAGCTTTATACCAAGTACAATCTGAAATTCCAAAAGCACTTTTTGAGCTCAAAGATATGACAAAAGAAAGTCAATAGAGGAAATATTCTCAAAGTTATTGAAAATAAAGCATCCACAGTGTTATAGCAAAAGTCAGATGATATTTGTTAAAATGTAATTCTGACTATGCTAAATCTGAACTTTTCATTTACTAAAACACCAAAATTTAGCTCAGCGGACTGAGCAAATATTTGAAATATTACTAACATTACACATCCACAAAGCTTTAGAGAAACTCACATTTATTGACCATATATATTAGTTGATCTAATTCTGAAAATCTTAGTTCTACTCTATTTGAACACCAATATATAGCACAGATGCAAAGGAGGGAATAAAGAGTATGCAAGTTTAAGAAGGAGAAAGAGATTCTTCTGATAGTAGCAAAAATTCCCTAGTAATACTACTATTGGCTTAGGATTTAGATTAAAACCACCTTATTTCCAGATTTAACTCAGGTTTCAGCCCACCATTTTTTTTTAGATGAAATATATCTTTAAGTTTTGCATTCATTTCTTTTAAAAACCACTTCTAAAATCTAAGGGGAGCATAACTTGAAGCAAAAT
The DNA here is from genome assembly GCA_013180625.2 of Boswellia sacra. Classification (NCBI taxonomy): domain Eukaryota; kingdom Viridiplantae; phylum Streptophyta; class Magnoliopsida; order Sapindales; family Burseraceae; genus Boswellia; species Boswellia sacra. The sequence goes on along the minus strand of SNVD02007182.1, from coordinate 110,290 downwards.
AATTGGAACAGGACTTAAAGATATATTGGTGCAAACAAGAAAAATTATTTTTATGTTCAGTGAGGTAAAACTTACAGCAGCCAATCGACATTCAACAACTCTGTTATTGTAATTTGTAGCAGCAGTTACCGCCTTCTGAGATTCTGCCAAAGAATGGGCTATCACAAAAGTCCCGCCAGCAGGAAGTTGTACATCAGTTGCACGAATGGGGTTGAAATCAATCAGCTCAGCAAACCCAGCTTTAGCCATGATGGAGATTGCCTGGCAAGGGAAACAAAATAAAGATTGATTTTTACTATGTTCATTTATCTCAATATAACAAGAGTCAACACCATTTGGTGGAGTATATAGAACTAGGATAAAATCTAATTATATCAAGTCATCAATTGTTCATTACACTAACAAAATTGTCTGACTTCATAGTAAATGCAAAACTACACAACAGCAATCAAAATAAATTGCACACAGATTCTCACTTCCTGATTACAGAAACCACCCAAAATAGGTCAATAATCCATAGCACAAGGCACAAACATCATGATGTACTTCTATCCCAAAACACACAGGAAAGTTGAATGCAAATATAAAACTACAAAAAACTAAAAGGCATAAAATTTACACAGGTCACTGCAACAACTTTTTTTTTTTTTTCTCTGGAGCAGAATGATGCAAGATAATAATTCAAGAAAAACTACAATGACATTGGCAATGGAAGTGAAAATGTTTGTAACCTGGTCCATCCCACCAGACTGTGTTCCGATATGCCGTTCACACTCACATGTAAGTTGTGCAAGCTCTTTCTGTCAAACAGGGAACAGGAGTTACAACTCAAAATTTTACCCAAATAAATACCTTATCACCACATCGGCAAGTGAGTTAACCCACTCTAGTAACTAAATATGACAAGGGGCATTCAGTTCCCCGTGCAGATAACACATAAAATAGAGGACCAGAATAGCCTTCAAAGATAAGCTTACCGTACAGATGAAAGAAATATGCAAAAGTAGCCAACTCTGGCACATCAAAGCCAGAATAGCTGAGAAGTTTGTGATTTTGAAGGTTATCAACAATGCATTAGAAGAAAGAACATTAAATCATATGAGGACCGTCCATATAGAATGCAAAATGCCACACCAAAAGATAGACCAGAAGATACTAGTTTCACATTACTGTGAAGCAATAATCGGTTCAATTATCAATTACAACGTCCAAACCACAACCAGGTGGACTTTTGCATGTAAAAGTACAAAATTGTGATGAATCTTATAACCAGGATCAATTAGGTAAGCATTATCTACTGCTGGAGCATCTCCTCAAAATAGAGGTAAAGTCTCAGAAGAATAAGGCTGCTTTAGACATTTCAACAAAATTTAATCAAAACCCAAATATTGTTTACTCTAAAATGATTAAAAAAAAAATTCAAATAACCTAAGAATTGAATTTGATCTGAAGGCTAATGGTATACAACCATTTTAAGAAGCACTTCATTGGATCTTCTCAAAAAAGTTTTCTGAGAGACAAATCAGAACCCGAAGAAAGATATACTTGAAGCATTTTCATTAAGTTTGGTATACCTTTGGAAATTCCTGATCAAAAGCAGCCATAATGGCGATGGTAGAAGAGCAAACAAACGCTGCTGAGCTTGATAGACCAGAACCTAGTGTAAAGACATGAGACTTAAGACTCAACCGAACTTTGCAACAAACAAATACTTCCATAGTACAACAATTAAATAATCAACTTTATCTAATCACTACATCAGTACTCAGAAAACTCACCTGTAGGAACCACTCCATCAACCATAACATCAAGTCCAACCGGTGGAACATCAACCCCTTTTGCTTTAGCATATTCAAAAAAGCCTTTGTATCTGGAGAAAACAGACCCTCAGTAGGCAAAGAAGAATAATAGTTCCTAATTGATATTATATCATCCATTCTACAAATTATTTTTTAAAAGAATATATTCACTCCATGAGGCAGCCCACACACAAACTGAATGAAACTAACAGAATTCTTAAAAAAGAAACTAAAATTCAAAGCAATCATGTAAATATGAAAAGCGAATTAATTAAAAGGCTCACGCGCAAATGAAATAATGGCCCCATTTGTGATTCTTCAAGTCAATTTCCTGAAACATAAAAACGAACTTAAAAAATAAGAAAATGGCTGCAGCAACAACAATGAAAATTCATAGAATTCGAAGGTAGCTTAAGAAATAAGGTCCAGGAGTAACCTGATTAGGATCGATAGGGTAAGTACACATGGTGTACTTGTCATTGACATTAGCGATACGAAGAAAGTCTTCAGACTCTCCGGCATCGTGTTTCCGAATAGCCACAATTGTGTCTTGGCGAATTGCCATTGGCAACACCGAGTATCCTTCATAGTCAATGTGTTCTCCAATCAGGTTCACTCTCCCTGGATCATCAACCGTCCATTTTCTCCATCAATCATAAACACAAATTTATTTATTTCATAAAAAAAGAACTTGTAAAAGTTGAAATTTTCTATTTTTTCTTTACCGGAGAGAAGATACTAATCGAAAGTTAGCAAAAAAACAAACTCTTTCTTCAATAAAGTTAAATCCTCTAAATAATTGAAAAAGTAAATAAATAAACGAAATAATCTGTATTAATTCACAGTCACACATTCTCTCGGCAACCAAACAGAAAGTGATTGGTTGACCTGGAGATCGCGCGTAGACATCAGGAGCGTGACCAAACACTTGGAGGAACTTAGACTTCAAGTTATCGAAACGAAGTTGAGCTTCTTCGAGTTGAGATCCTCCTCCATACACTCCCTCAAGCGATGAGTAGATTGGGACTGGTAGCTCCTCGTGCTTTGCCATCTTTGCTTTGATTACTCGAACTCAAAACACTTCACTTGATAAACAAAGGATACGATTCTCTACTACTCTAACGTAAAAGACTCTCCTCTTTTATATTGTCTTTTGCTTTCTACTATTTTCTGTCCTTTTCCTTTCTTTTCATTAAGATTTAATTTAAGCTATAATTTAATTAATTTAGATAAACTTCATGACTGTATAAAGAAAAAAAAAAATATATATATATATATATATATACATGTTTTCGTATAAATCAAGGGCTCGCTCGTTTATGCTGATTTCGCGGGTAAGTCATAAACCATTTGCCTTATCCACCCCTAAGCTAAAAGTCGTTATTTGATATGAGTAACGCACCTTCCCGTATTTCAGATTGAGTAGAGCACTACGATAAATCAATAGCTCTTTTTTTTTTATATATTTATATCAATTAAAAAAATAATTTATATATAATTCAAATTCTATAATTATAACTTACACATAAAATCAAGACTTAATTTTTCAGGTTGTAATAGTTATTGTTTTTTAATTTTTTTTAAATTTTAAAAGAATGTGTTAATAATTTTAATTTTTTTATTTAAAAAATAACATATGATTGATATTAATTTAAATATATTAAAAAATATATATTATTATAAAATTAAATTATAAAATTTAAGTGTTTTTTTTAGCGAGAATCAATTGTGGTTTGCGGTTATTCTCAGGTGGATGGTCCAAAATTTAGTTTATATTTAAGAAAAAATAAAAGAAAAAGGCACTTGGCCGGCTTTGGTGAGGAATTGGTGGGAGATTCCAGCTCGAAAAATGATGAGGATAATAATAAAAATAGAAAAGCTCACATGACATGACTACACGAAATCAATTTGCCATTTGTGATAATTCCACTCTTCAATTCAATTTATTCACAGATTCTTAAAAGCAGCTTTCGTGGCGCTTTCCACCGATTCCATTCTGAAAGTATGCAACCATTAAATAAATACGCATGGTGCATCACCCACGTCTCCCTCGTGTCATTCCAAATTCCAAAAACAACACCTCCTCCAACCCAAAAAACAAAATTCCAATATTCCACGCATAGTCGTACCTATTTGATGATAAGCATTTCAAATCAAAACTTTGAAATTCAAAATAAAAATATATTCCACCCCACCCTTAATTTATACAAAATAAAATTAATATATGCATACATATATAAATGATCACGTTTCTTATTTCTTCAGCCCTAAAAATGCAGATGCAAAATTTGACACACAGAAGATTTGTATTCAAGATATGACAAAACAAAATACATTTGAAAGGTTATTAATACAAACTGCATAATGGGAACAAAGAAAAGTTATAATAGGGTTAATCTTGGGATCGGTGGGTTTCTTCAATGAAAATATTTTGTGGATCATTAACCCAAAGCGAGTATTAACCCACTCTGGGTTAATTAAGATGCTCTCAAATCCAACGTTAAATTGAAATTCTAAGGCAAATTTTTTACACATTTGTGGCAGGAGCATCCATGAAGAAAACCTTGTCACACATTCAATTTGTCTTTAGCAAGTGATACGAATCAGAATCCTATACAGAGTCCTGTTTCAGTTTTCCTCACAAAACCTCATCCATCATTAGAAGGAAAACCTGGAAACCTCTTCATCTTCATCCTCATCTATTACATCCTCCTCTTCACTAATTCTCTCATAATCATCATCATCCTCATCTTCATCCAAATTTTCTTCTTCTTCATCTTCAACCATCATAGCCCTATCCCTCGCTTGTTTGTTCTTCAAACCAGTGCTCAAGACCACAGTTTCTCCCCCAGATTTCTCCATATCCTTCCTCAGCTTATCCATGTTCTCCTTCCTCCGTTCTTCCTCCAATCGCTGCTTCTCTGCTCGCCTCTTGTCAAACTCAGCCCTGCACAAGTAATAGTTATTAGCAGCAAATATTTGATTACCAATCATTAGGTCTACGATGATGGGAAGAGAATTTATCAACGTGAGGCAGTACTTATAAGTATCCATATACTCCTCAGCACTTGCTTCAATTGCCTTAAAAAAGGTATCCATTCCAGCACCAGAAACTGCAGATACTCCAACAGACTTTAGATTCTTATAGAACTCGTCCAGTGCAAGGGAAAGGCTCTGTGATAAGGTTGATGTGTATGAATGGTCTGAACTCACTGCTGCTTGAAATGCCTCAAAGTCTTCCATCCACTGCAAGCACAGAATATTTTAAACCAAGAACATACAAGCAACGAAGGATCCATTGCATAAACTTCAATTAAAAATAAAAAAAAATCAAGGAATGAACCAAAACTTAGAACACTGCATTATAAGACACAAAGCATCCAGAAAGGTGCAACATTACTTTAAAAAAAAAAATCAAGGAATGAACCAAAACTTAGAACACTGCACTGTAAGACACACAGCATCCAGAAAAATGCAACATTACTTCACCTTCCACACACCCAAAACTCCCAACACCCCAACCACGCCCCCTCCCCCCTCCCCTTTTTTTTTCTCTTTCTTTTTAAGAAACCCTATAGGCAAGAAAGTTACACATGAAGTGGGCAAGCTGTCAAATCCAAGCAAACCCACCCCTCCCCCTCCCCACACACCCCCTCTCCCCCCTCCCCACCCCCCCACCCCCCAAAAAAAAAAAAAGGGAGAGAGAGAGAGGTTAAGTAATCATCAGAAAGACAGATCTGTCGTTAAAATCCCTTACAAATGAATCTAACCCAGCCCCCAACCAGAAACACCTAGCAGTGGTCCAAAACTTTTCAGTAGTCAAGATTATTGCTGCTCTCCAATTATTGTGAATAAAAAACAATGGCACCATTGTAAATTCGAATGACAGAAATCAAAGAGAAGCTAATAATTTTAACTTTATTCCATGATAATCAGCATCCTCAATGTGTGTGTGTGTGTGTGTGTGCGCGCGCGCGCGCGTATGGATTTCTAAGTTAAAAAGTCAAGCTAAAACATTTAAAAAAAAGAAAATATCTCAGCAAAACCAAGGCATTTAAAGGATAATGGCAAAGGAGAGGAAGTATAGATTATAGACTAGTCCAACGAAACAATATTTCAATTGATAATGACCAAAAAATCAACTCAATACAGTCATTCCACTTTAAAGAGCATAATTTCCTAAACTATACAACTTCATCATGCTAATGCTGTCACTATTAGGGGATGGTACTGTGAGATGGAATGTATCCTTTAAATATCATTTTCATTTTACCTTATCCACTTATATAACTCTATTAGCCTCTCATTTTAAAGACTAGGTGAAATCAGCAAAATCTATCTTAGGCTGCCAACAGTCATTAGTTCTAACTATGAATCTGAAACTAACTAATGTAATACCTCAAGCGAACAAATAAAAAGTATCAAAAAGGTGATTAAAAATTTTTTAATATTTGGAACTTCAACTCTGATGATTACATTGTAATTACTCCTACGATAAAAAAGTTTGAACTTTGGTTTGGCTCTAAAGCTTTAGAATGAGCTCCATGCCAAAGCATCAATAAATGGAAGAATCCTATCCAACCAAGACAAGGGAAAAAGACATACTTCCAAAGCAAACTCATGTTGAGCCACATCAATCTTGTTGAATGCCAACACAAGGGGCAAACGTGTCTTGTAGAGGATACTACAAGCATAAAGCATATTGCTCATAAAAGTCATCGGGCTTGTTGAACGTGGTGTATCAACTACATATGCAATCACAGTTGGAAAGGTTGAAGCAAAAGCTTCTGTGATGATCGCTCCTGAAGCAGACCAAGTAAATATCTCAATCTGACCAGGAGTATCCACAAGAACATAATCAAGCTGATCTGCCCGCCTCTCAATCAAAGAAATAACCTGAAATTGAGGTATAGAACTATATTACCTTAGAAACATCACATAAAATTATAACAATAATAAACAATAGATTGACAGTTTGGCATAAAAAAGAAATAATCATGTATCAAAGATTGCAATCTCATTGTCAAACACAAAGGCTTATCAAGAATGTTCAGTGATTGTGACAGTTCAGGGATGGCCAAAATACAAGAAATTGAATAAACCCATTCAAAAAATCCTAGAGCCTATGCATAATGAATCAAAGTTGGACAAGATAAGCAACTCATTTAGAGGACGACATATATGACTGCATCAACTTCACAGTAAAATCTACCTCGTCAAACTTTGTTGCAAACAAGTTAAGTGATGTCAAAATTCCTCCATTAGGTCCAAGATTGAACTGCTTCATCACTTCCTTGTAACGGACTGTATCCCTTATATCAATGTTTGCACCAAATGGGAGGGTCATAACAGCAGGGTCCAGGTTCATTACATAACCCCGAATGTTTGAAGCCTGAGTGTGGCAAACCAGTCTATGAAGAAATGTTGTCTTCCCACTCCCTAAGAAAAATGAAAAATATATTCCCACGTCATCATTCTTACTCATATGATTGAGATGTCAGAACACATGTATCTCTTAAATAAAAAGAAAGATTACTAAACCCGTAAAGAAATTATCACAGTACCTGCCATTCCTACAACAATAATAATAACTGGTTTTCTCTTGAAATTAATTGATGAAGATCCTGCCAGTCCAGACGATGATTCCTCAAGATGTAGTTTGTCCATTGACTTGGTAAGGTCCTCTTTTTCTTCGCCATTTTCCTATGGATTATAATCAAATTAAGAGCAATCAATCATGGAAACAATTTGATAAAGAAAATCAAGTTACTGTTTCTTTTGGTTGCTCAGAAAAGTTAAGAAAATGGAATCCTCTTTGGAATGCAAATTGGTTTAATTTAGTCATACTAGAGATTTTAAGAAATCAAAACAGTGTCATTAAATATTCACTTAATACTACGATTCTTTGTTTCCTTCATCTTCTTAAAATAATAAAAATACTAAGACATCACGGTACTTGCACTTCTGAAGCTTCCTCGGAGTCCATTTGCGTTGCCGTGTTTTCCTCTTCTGATTTGATATTTAAATTCCTGGAGTCAGAATCAATATCCATCTGGCACAGTAAACAAAATTCCAGACCAGCAATGTGGATCCAACTTCAAGTTCAATCTCTCCTGCTACAAATAAGAAAAATTTACAAATTTTCAGCAGAACCATTGCCAGGAAACAAAAGAAAAAGCGGAAAGTAAAAGGTGAGTAAAAGGATTGGACTGCAATGAATGCTAATCACAGGAGTTCTTATCATTTTTATCAAAGGTAAAAATCAAACTGCAATTAAGAATTCCATGCGTCATTAAATCACCAATACCAATCTGACAATTATATGCTTTCACTAAATAGCTATTTTCTACAAAGTTTGCATCTGCTTTGAAAATTCCTCCCTTAAAAAACGTCCAATAGTTACCTTTCAAATAGTTTTTGACATAGCAAATAGGGAATGTAGGTTTGCAAGAAATCAATATAACAGACAGAAAAAAACGTTTCCAAGTGCCTATGCCTCAAAAGGGTACAAGTACTGTCTTAAGACAAATTTCTGCTTTGGAATGAACTAACAGCAAATCTCTATCCGCGTTTTAAAAGCTTATTTGAAAGACCGGTTTTCAACACCACCGCAGATTGCACTTCGAAAGTGGCAAATTAAAGCTTCCTTCTAATGCCTCACACAGATAATATGTTACTCCGATAAGCAGTTAATGCCCAAAAACTCAATAATCAAACTTCGCTCTCCATTTACAGTTCTATTACACTATTTTCTTCAACACCATAAAATAGACTGCATGAACCAAAATAAATGTATAAATAAATAAACACAAAAAAAAAACACACGAACGGAGCCATACAAGCGTTTCCAGTATCGATCTTATTACACAAAAGAAAAAGTAAAGAAAGCCCTCATAGCGACTCAATAAGATAGATTCCTATCAAATATTATTTATTCAAGTGAAATCGTAACCTATATGAGACCCTACTGTTATATTATAGAGCCGTAAAATCGTCACTGAACTAATTGTGCTTCCACAAATGTAACTCTATATTTGTTTTATGCTTCCAGTACGCATAAGAGAGAGAGAGAGCGAGAGAGAGAGAGAGCTTACAGAAAATGAGCTTCTGATAGTAAAGTAAAGGTGGGAAAGGCGTGAGCGCAGCAGACGGTGATGGGAATTCGTACAAAACCTGGAATTTTCATTTTAAAGCCTTGCTATGTAAGTTAAGACAGGTCAATCAGAAAATAGGTCGTCGAATATGCTACCTGCGCTCATCTGTGGCCCTAATTGACCCGACCCGAACCGTAATCTTGTTTCCACCATCACCAACAACAACAACGTCAATAATAATAATAATAATAATAATAATAAACATCTATCGGATTTTCTCAAACAATATTAATCCATCTTTTACCTTTTTTTTTCTTTTATACAACATTTATGTTTCGAATCAAAATGGAAAAATTATGGCAACTTGAATCTAGGGGTGGGAATTTTTTATGCAAACCCGACACGACACGACACGACACGCAAATTAACGGATTTGAGTTTGTCTTAATCATATATGGGTCGTATTTGGGTTGAAAATTTCAACCCATTTAATAATCGGGTCGTGTTTGAGTTGAGGGTTTGAACCCATGGTTGACACGAACCCATATAGAGGTGGAACCAATCCCCATGGGGATGGAGCCCCGCAATTCCCTAACCCGTTTGGGCCGGGGATGGGGAGCTAAAAATGGGGAATGGGGTGGGGATGGGGATAAAAATTTTACCCGAATTTAAATGGGGATGGGGATGGGGATTATGCTCCAAGCCCAGCCCGGCCCGCTCCTCAAAATTAAAATAAAATAATATATATATATTTTTAGTAATCTAATACTTAAACCCTTGTTATATTTCCTATTATAAAACTTAATGTCCCACCAACTTTAATAAAACTCAAGCCCAACCTAGCCCACCTTTGTTTGCCTAAAGATTTATTTTAAGGATGTTGATTGTCTAAAGATTTATTAATATTTATTTGTAGGTATGTTGCTTAAGGTTTATAGTTGTAATTTAACATATGTTCTATTTCAAAGTAAAAGTTTTTAACAAGTAAATGGGGTTGGGGATGAGGATGGGGATGCATTTTGGCTTTGGGGATTCCCCATCCCCATCCCCGCTTTAAAAAATTGGGGATTAATAGGGGATGGGGATTAATATTTTAATTGGGGATGGGGATGGGGATGACATCCCCACCCCCAACCCGGCCCGATTCCACCTCTAAACCCATATAATCATACGAACCTGTATAATCACATAAACCCGTTTAGTGACACAAACACATATAATAACACGAAAGTGTTTAGTAACCCGTATAACCCGAATAAAACATAATATCATAAACACACAAATTGACAATTTGGCTTTTGAATCGGTAAAATTACAAACATAAGTCAAAATTAATTTGAATTTTAAACTACTAAAGAGTCAACATGATTAAATGTATTTTTTTCTAAATTTAAATTGTATTTAAAGTTTGTATGGAACTTAGTGTTTAGTATAATATTTATCGTGTGGTGGAATGAAGTTTATTTAAGACTTGGTATGTAGTGGACTATTTATTGTGTTGTGGATTGAAGTTTGTATGAGATTTGGTATTTAATAGACTCTTTATTGTATTTTGTGGATTGAAATTTGTTTGAGACTTAAAATTTAGTGGACTATTTATTATGTTGTGGATTGAAGTTTGTATAAGACTTGATATTTAATGGACTTTTTATTATGTTGTAGATTAAAGTTTGTATACGATTTGATATTTAATCGACTCTTTATTGTGTTGTGGATGGATTTTGAATATTTGATTATTGTTATTTAAAAAAAAAGTTAAAAATTGTAATGTGTATTCGTGTCATAATCGTGTTAATTATTTAAACGTGTCATAATCGTGTTAAAATATTTAAATGTGTCAAAATCGTATAAACGTGTCATAATCGTGTCAAAACATTTAAACGTGTTATAATCGTGTTAAACGGTTTATGTTCGTGCCAAACCCGAAAATGACCTATTTATTATTCATGTTAGCGTGTCGAGTCGTCACCCGTTCAATAATCGTGTCGTGTTCAGGTTTGGTCAATTTTTATCATGTCATAGCTCGACACGACACGAACACGACCAGTGAACCCGTATTCTCACCCCTACTTGAATCTCAATGTGACTTAAAAACATAAGTAAACATATTAATTAATATGGTATAATTTAGTTAACGTTTTCTCAATAAATTTTACGTATTTTATATAACACGAAAATAACATTATATTTACAAACTCTCTCTACAAACTTAATTTTACTAGCTGATGTGGTACTATTAAAATCTTATCACGTTAATTATGATAATAATGTTATAATCATGCATTAATTTGTAAAGTTAAATTTATAAGTATAGTGTTACTCATATTATTGTGAATTTATAAAATTAATTTAGATTTAAGCTTTTAAGTGAAAACATCATCATGTTTTGATCTATTTTAGAGAATCTACTAAAGTTTTCATACAAATTATTGATATGCTTGATCTTATTAATGAATATTGTTAGATCATAATTTTAAGTCATATTTTCACCTTAGAAAACAATGGAATTCATTAGCATGCTAATATTTTGTCAATTAAAGCGAGTTATCACCTTATGGTTTGTCATCTTATTTTTTAAGAGTAATTTTATGTATACAATTTAGGCCATAAAATATGAGGCAACATGATACTCTTAAGTGGATAAAAATATAAAATAAACAAATAATTTTAAGTGACCACCCATAAAATAGAAGTATTGACACCTTAAGTTTTATAGATGATATTAATTTGTATTCACCGCACACGGGAGATTCTCTAATCTGGCCGTCTGGATTATAACAACTATCCACTCCCTTATTTTCAATTGTTAGATTATTTGAATGATTGAGATTTAATCAAAAATATAAAGCACCATCTATTCGCACTTCTAATTGCAGAGTGATAGAAGCCCTTTGTTGTAACTTCTAAGTTTCTTTTCCTAGACTTCTCTCCTCAACATCCAAACAAGTCATGAAAACAAACTCCACCATTGAACCAATTCTTGAAGGTTGTGAAAACAAGCCACCAACTTAACATCCAAATAAGTTCTTCACGACTCCCACCTTTCAACCACCCTCTTCCCCAAAGAAAATGAAAGAAAAAGAAAAAAAGAAAAATTAATAGTAGCTAACATAAAACAAAACAGAGATGTATTGGGTCTTCATTATCTACCATTTTCAGTAGAGGGGGAGTAAAAGCAAGAGAAAAACTTATAACTGATCACAAATTGAAATTGAGAAGAGGTCCTGAGAGGATAACAGTTTTTTTTTTCCCATATTTTGCCCACCTCTATTAACGAGACTTTTTTTTTTATGAGAGAGAAGTTCATTGTAGGAGGATTACCTAGGGGTAAATATCACAAACCACCCCTACCTTTTGAGGAAATTACATGCGCGTGCAAAGTTTGGCACATTTTTTCGTCACATACGTCTTACTTTGTGAAAAGTCATCATTGACCACCCTTCTGCTAAAATCTCTATTAAAAACGTGTAAATAACTTCAAATCAAAGGGTTATAACGGTCTTTTTGCAAGAAACAGTCCTTGATATATAATTGACAAGTTAACGCATAAAATATTAGGCACTTTCTCTAAAATCAACTTGTTCCCACTGTATGTCATTTTAATCATCTTCATGTTGGCGCGACCCTTGAGCTTACTACGCGCGACCTTACTGTAGACATCATCAATTCAGATGGCAAGAATTTTGTTGAAGCTGTAGGGCATATTGGGTAACGATCTCCCCATTTTATCCTCGGCTTTTATTCACTTGCATGCACATTGAGAAGTGTTTAGGTCATTTGGCTTTGTAGTGGTGTCTATAATGTTTCATTTTCTATGACTTTTGAATAATTTTTAATGTCCTGTTGTTACATAACTCTGTCATTTGAACTGGTTTTTGATTTTTCGAAAATGTTGAAACCCTATAATTTGTGGAAATCTTAGGGCTTTTCAAATTGATAAAAAAAACATGTAATTTATGTGATAAGTTGGTTGTGTGAACTGTTATATTGACATGCATGCAATATTTATGTGTGAAACTGGTGCGCATGGCTTCTACGTTCGATGTTTATTAAACCGGTGTTAGTTTTGTGAGTTTTTTTTTGTTTTTTATTCTGTACCGGGTACATCTCAACATCTAATGGTATATCTTCATATCTCAACATCTGATGGCGTATCATTGTTTCAGACTACAAGAACTTCGTCGAAGTGACAGTTAAGGCAACTAGTAAGGATTTCCCCGTTTCATCTTCTGTTTCTAATCTTTTGCTTGGTCTTTTTTTTTTTTTTGAGATTATAGTAGTTTAAAGGTAGTTTCAGTTTGTTATATGTTTTGAATCTTATTTAAATGAGTTGTTTTAACTGAACTATGTTTAATAAGTATGTATTGATGTGTTTTAGAAATTGGAACCCTTGGTTGTATGCAAATTTCATTTTTCATTTACATGATGAAAAAAAACGTGTAAATTATGTCATAAGTTAGTTGTGTGAACTGTTGTGTTGAAATGCATGCAATATTTCTTGTATAAACTGTAGTAGTGCATGACTCATGCTTTCCTTGTTTACTATACTTCTGATAGTTGGCTAAGATTTTAATTTTTTTATGTTTTTCTTTTGTTTCTTGTATATCCCAATACTTGATGATGCATTTGGTCGTTAGATGGCTATTTTTTTTCTTAATTTTAAAATGTTCAGATATTGAGTATTTAGTAGGGGATGTAGACCCTGACAAAATTAGTTTAATATGGTTGTTTCAAGTTGTTCAGGTTCTTTGCAAATTAGAGATTTTAGATCATACAAATGTCAATTCCTTTGTCAGTTTACCCTGGAATGGACAGAAATTTGTCATTGACACTGACTATAAGTTCTTGCAGTTGTTGATTATGTATGAAATTAATGGTTTGACTGAATTACCAATCTTAGTTGAGATTATTACCAACCATATTGACCTACTAGGAAAGATAGTACTTGATGACTTAGGAGGAAATGAGTCACCACATATAGAGTTACCTGATGTTGTAATGAATTCAAAAAATGAGCATGAAACTGAGTTGCCTAACCTGGAAAAAAGTGCTGAAGCTCTATCATCTTCATATATATTTGACCTACTAGGAAAGATAGTACTTGATGACTTAGAGAGGAAATGAGTCACCACATATAGAGTTACCTGATGTTGTAATGAATTCAAAAAATGAGCATGAAACTGAGTTGCCTAACCTGGAAAAAAGTGCTGAAGCTCTATCATCTTCATATATATTACCTGATCTAGTTCAAAAAGAAGTTAATGAGAGAGAAACTGAGAGGCACAACTTAGAAAAGAATCCAGTAAATAAACCAGCAACTAGTGAGTTACCTCCTGCAAGGCTTGGAGGAGTTAGAGACGTTGAAACTGAGTTGCCTAACTCAGTAAAAAATCTAGTAAATGAACTCATAGGTAGTGAGTTACCTTCTTTAGAGCTTGAAGAAGTTAGTGAGGTTGAAATTGAGTTGCCCAACTCAGTAAAAAATGCTTTTGTAGAACCAGCAACTATTGAGTTACCTGCTGCATGTGAGAAAGAAGTTAATGAGCATGAAAATCAGTTGCCCAACTTAGAAACCAAGGCAGAAACTCATCGTGTAGAACCTGAAGTGCCTAATGTAGGTAAAATTGAGTTGCGTAACATTAATCCAAATGAAAATATGAGTGAAGGGTCAGTAAAACATTTTATAGGGCATAGTGAGTATGACATGGATACTAGGTCTGATGTAGATTATAGGCCAGAAGATGATATAGAGTTTCAACATGATGATAAACGGGTAGACAGTGGTATTGAAAGTAGTATTGAAGAGGACTCAAATGATGATAGCTGACATTACCAAAGTGATGGTGAGAATTTTCAAAAACTAGTTAGTGGTCCAAATGAAAAAGAAGTAGGTAGTACTAGAATGGCTAGTACAAAGGCAAAATTTATTTATTGAGGGTTTAGATGGTGAGATTATATTTAAGGTGGGTCAAACTTTTGATAATCTAAACCATTTTAGATAAATTACTAAGAGAGTACTCAGTTAGAAATGGTATAAAGCTTAAAAGAGTGAAAAATGAGAGAGAAAGAGTTACCTGTAATTTTAGATAAATTACTAAGAGAGTACTCAGTTAGAAATGGTATAAAGCTTAAAAGAGTGAAAAATGAGAGAGAAAGAGTTACCTGTAATTTTAGATAAATTACTAAGAGAGTAATCAGTTATAAATGGTATAAAGCTTAAAAGAGTGAAAAGTGAGAGAGAAAGAGTTACCTGTAAGTGTGTTACACTAGGTTGCCCTTGGAGGATTCATGCCTCTAAAACTCAGGGCCTTGTAACCTTCCAAATTAAGACCTATTACCTGAACATAAGTGTTCAAAGGTATCTGATACCCTAAGTGCACTACCTTCAGATTGCAAACAAATATAAGGATCATTTAAGAGAAAATCCCAACTTAGGTGTAGACTGGTTAGATAAAGATTTGAAGAGAAGATTTGGCTTTGAACCTTCAAAATAGAAAATGTATAGGGCTAGAATGCATGCATTTCATGTCATAGGTGAACACCATTAGAGAGTCCTTAATTTGTTGCACAAATATGCAAATATTATCCAGCTTAAAAAACCCATGGGCCACTGTCTATGTCAAGGTAGATGCTGAAATGATATTTGCCTCAGCAAAATTTTAGGGATTTTTTATTAGTTTTCATGCTCAGAGGAAAGGGTTTGTAGAGGGCTATAGGCCTTTTATTGGTGTAGAAGGGTGTCACCTAAAGGGCCCAATGGGATGAGTGTTTTTAGCTATTATGGCTATTGATGCCAACAATGGTATGTTTCTCCTAGCATTAGGAGTTTGTGAGGTTGAGTTATTATTAGAAGAACAACCTGGAATTGATTTTTTCAATTATTAGAAGAACACATAAAAGGGGTTGATGGTTATGGGTTGCCTATGACTTTCATGAGTGATAGGCGGAAAGGTATTATTAATGCTTTAAATAAACAATGGCCATAAGCATCATCGAGTTACTGTGGTAAACACCTGTATAATAATTTCAAGAAATGACATAGTGGACCAAGCTTGCAAACATTATTTTGGAAGGCATACAAGGCAGCCAATATCAGTGACTTTAAAACTACCATGGAAGAAATCAAAGATGTAGACCTAAGTACTTTTGACTATTTGTTAAAGATTCCTGTAACCAGTTAAAGTAGACATGTTTTTGATGAATGGGTCAAGGTTGACCATGTTACAAACAACATCACAAAGTCATTCAACTCCTAGATCAATGGACATAGAAGTCAAACTTACCTTAGCACGATAGAGGACATCAGAAGGTAGATAATGAAGAGGATACAAAAGAAGTAAATAACTTTTTTATTACAATGGTGTTCACTGCTTTCTTAATACTTTGACATTTTATATCATTTTGACATTTTTTTATCATTTTTTATGTAATTAATAAGTTTAGAGAATGTATGAGGTGGCATGGTGATTTGGGTCCCAAGATCAAGACCATTGTTAGTGATAAGGGGAAGTGGTGTGGAGTGATAGAGGTGATGTGGTGTAGAGATTTAGAGTTTGAAGTGGTTAACAGAGGGAGGGTGTATATTGTAAGGTTAAATGAGAGATTCTGCTCATGTTAACTATTTTAAATATCTAGAATCCGTTGTACCCATGCAATTACTGCTTCAAATGAGAGGATGATTGATATACATCAATTTGTAGATAAGATGTTATTGAGGGATAGGGTATATAGCTTCATACGGCCTCTGCATAAGGCTAATTCCTGATCAAAGTGAATGACCAGAGGTGGCTTGCAATCACTTGGAAGCTCCCAAGATCAGAACCAAGGCTAGCAGGTCAAAGTAGGGGTGCACACGGGTTGGGTTGAGCCGAGTCGGGTCGGGTTTTACAGAATCCAACCTAACCTGATACACCATTGGGTTCGACAATTTACACCCGTAATAGGGTTTTTACAAAATAAAATCCGACATGTAACCCGCCATTTTGGGTTGATCGGGTTAATCGGGTTGAAGAAATCAGAGAATGACAAATCAATTAATATAGTAAAAATTCTGAATTCAGCTGCAAAACTCATTCAATATACAAAAAAAAAGAATAAGATTCAATCAATATATGTAAAAATCTGACTTCAACCTATAAAATCAATCAATATACGTAAAAATCTTACTTCAGCCTACAAAACCCATTCAATGTACATTAAATCTACAACAAAAACAAAGTAAGAATTAATCAACATTTCAACCAAACACTTGAAATCCCGTAGATCAATGACACCATTTCAATTAGCAACACAAATCTAACCTTATTCCTTACAAATCGAATCTTATTACAAATGAATAAGGTGATTTATGGATCAACAACACCATTTCAATTTCAATTGTTAAAAGATAAAAAAATCAATTAACATAACACAATGAACAGTGATAGTAAGCGTGACAGAGAGTAGAGGAGGTGGTCGGGAGAGTGTGACAGAGAGGAGGTACAGCGGAGGCGGTTGAGAGTGGAGGTGGCTAAGATAGCAAGAGATGATGGACACGAGTGCAACAGAGAGGTGATGATGATAAGGAACCATGGAGGCACAAAATGGCCATGCGGCAAGGCGACCAACGAAAGATGTAGAGTTGACCATAGAGGAGGAGGTGGAGGCGCTATGAGGGGAGGAGAAAGAAGCGAGCAATTTGAAGTTTGCAGGAGGAGGCAGACGCAGATCGGCAATTTTATTTTTAGGAATTAAGGTGAAATTAAAGTTGGTGTAGGGTTTCTGTGTAAAGTTGTATTTATATAAGAGTTCTAGTGTGGCAAGGTTTATGGTAAGATAGGCTCTACAATAGTCATATTGCGACACGTGGACAAGAAGAAAGTTCTAAAAAAATAAATATGTCGGGTCGGGTTAAATTGGGTTACATCTATAAAACACGATTTCAACCCGATTTTAAGAAAACCCGATAAATTACACCCGATTTCGGGTTACACTTTATCAATAATCCGACAAAAACCTGATCAACCCGGCAGACCCGATCGGGTCGGGTTAATTTACACACCCCTAGGCCAAAGAAAGCAATGAGGATAACACTAGATGAACCCAGCCTATCAGACCTACTATTTACAATGAGGTGAAAAAATTGTGGTAGCTACAACCATAATAAAAAGAGTTGCAAGGTTGCCCCATAGCAAAAAAGGAAAAAGGTTATAGCTTTGTTAACTACATTTAACTTTTTTCCTTTAATTCACTTTGTCTTCTTTCCACTTTGCTGATTCTTTTTTTTTTTAAATAACTTGATAATGTTTAAGGGTCAAACCTCTTTATCTTAGCAAAGTTCAGCATCCTAATCCTAACAGCCCTCAAGGTCATCTCAGTAAGCCCAACAACCCTCAAGGTCATCTCAGCAAACCCTAAGATCAAAACAGTAGCCTCAAATAGCAGGCAAAAAGCACTCTCCTACAGCCTCATCTTAGCCAGGTGCAGGATCCTTATTTTAGCTGCCCTTTAGATCATCTCACTGGCCCTCAACATCAGCTCAATAACCTCCTACAGCCTCATCTCAACATGGGGCAAGATCCTCATATCAGCAATCCCCAAGATCATCTCACCAGCTTCCATCATTATCCCAACTTTCACAGCAACCTGCACATGTAATTCAGACTCATCCACCTTTATCTTAGGAATCACAAAGTGTTGGATTTACAGCTCCTCCATCCTCACAACAATCAATTGGGGCCAACCACATCCAGGAGAGGGAGAGGTAACTTTTATGCACGTGTAACAAAAATTTTATATAAGTTTTCTATGATTCTTGCTTATACATCCCTTTATTTACAGTCACAAGGCGGTTCAGACAAGACAACCATTGAAGATAAAGCTAGGTTTTTGTGGGGGAGTGTGGTAGGTTTTGATATTTATGGTGTAACCTTCATTTTTTGTTATCATGTATGGTGAGTAAGGGTTGCTCTTTATTTTGTAAATGAGCTTGAACAATCATCTATGTATGGTGTCCTATAAGTTAGGGCTCAGTCATATCATTATTTTGGAAATATTATGAATATTATGCTATAAATAGCATAATAATAGTGCACACATAAGGTATAATATTTAGAACCAAAGTCAGTTTAAACTCCTTTTGTTAATGGCAATGGGGCTGGCTCTTTTTGTGCAATTACAGTTTGCTTATGTGTATGTCACTAACACACTACCACGCAATTTCATATTGCATTTTGTTCCACATATATTGCTTATCATTACATTACATTAACTTTACAATGTATGCAAGTAAACACATTAGGAAAATGCACACTAGACACTTCAACAACATCACAACCTTTTTCATTTCTTCATTGATTTGTATGACCATGTCATTACTGCTGAGCAATTGCTTCAAATCACACTGCATTTCTCTCATGATAGGGTCACTACTATCCATTTCTTCGCCATGAACATGACACAATTCTTCATTCAAAGCTATTTCATCATTGTTAGGCTCCTACCACTGGTAGAAATTGCATGTTCCACTTTTGCATACAAAATATAGCTAGCCAAGATTTTTTGCAGATTTAAATATCATAACTGCTGCCTTTATGCTACATTTTTGTATTTTCTATTCTTGAATTTAATTGTGTGCCCATTGATCATTTTATTCTAGCATTTTTATAACTTAATGTGTTGCTATTGAGCCTTGCAAAACTTGAGGATAATTGAATCATTGCAATGACTATTTGATGTGTTGTTATTGCTGTTTTAGATGAATGTTGCTGTGAGATTAAATGAGTTGTAGGACTGCTATTTGAGATGAATGTTGCTGTGAGATTGAATGAGTTATAGGTTTGGAAATTTAGTAGTGAGTGGGGTGGAGTAGTTAGCAAATTGCATGTATGAGATGAATTTAAGGATGAATATCAGGAATTTATAGTGCAAACATTCATGTCATGCATGGGCAGGGATAAAGAGGAATGGCTAATTTGCAACAGCTATGATAATTTTAAATTTGTCGAAGGATAAAAATGTCATATAAATAAGCATATGGGTAGAGACAAGTCACCATTAATTTGATCTTATCAGGGGCAAACTAGATGTTTCATATCCCCTTTTTTAATAAAATTATGCGCAAGCTTTTTATAAATTGCTATTAGGGGTATTATGGCAATTGGATGCAATTAGATGGAAAAGCAATCTCATTTAATGGAGATTTTAACGGAGGAAGGGTGGCCAATGATGCCTTTTCACAAAGTAAATGGTATGCGACGAAAACATGTGTCAAACTTTGCACGCGCATGTAATTTTTTCGAAAGATAGGGGTAATTTGTGATATTTACCAATTTCTTAAATGCCTTTATAAAATTCATTTATGACCAATTTTTACATAGCCTAATATTTTAATTTTAGAAGATTATTATTTATTTCTAATTTTATATTATGATCCTCTATATATTTTTAAATTACTTTAGTTAGCTTATTTATATATCAATTTTTTTAAAAAAATAGCTCATTCAACCATTTATACATATTTAAATTCATAATAAAAATTAGTATACAAATATTTTTTCTACATAAAATAAATTATAAGTGAAAATAATATATATATGTGTGTGTGTGTGTAATTGAAATATCTGAAAACTAATGGTTTTACACACACACACGTGTGTATGTGTGTATATATTACTTCAATTTAGATATTAAAATAAGAAAATAAACATATTATTCAGGTTTTTATATTCAGACTTATTCAAATTTCAGTTTAATTTAGACTTATTCAGATTTCAGATTAAAAAAAAAACCCTTTATGACATTTTTTTTAACAGTTTGAGAAAGATGGGTGCAGAGGTGATTAAGTAGGAGAGAAGACCCTGAAAATTTCGTTGAGCTAGGAGTGGTAAAAAGACCCGGTTGGGACTGGGGACCCAGAAAACCCAGACATCCGACGTCGGGGAATTACCCGAAAAATTGGGGAAGTTGGTCGAGGTCGGGGTACAATTTTTCTGCCCGGTCGGAGCCAGGGTTGGGGTGTTGGCGCCGGGACCTGGAATGGAACCCGGGGTATACAATTGAAATTAGGATTATATTGAATTAATTTTGTATCCCTTAGTTTGCAATACTTTTATATAAGCTCTTATTTAATTTTAAGCATATTTTCTACTTCTTTTAGCCTAACAGCCGAAGGCCCAAAACCCAACCCATGCCAAAATTTAAAAAATAAACTGATAAGCAAATCTGTCATGCATAAGGTTTTAACCCATTCCTTTGTGCATATTGAAAGGGCGCACCAAAGTACTACACATCATTGGACTACACCCATTTTACTAGCATTAATCAACGTAAATAACTCATATAGCATTCCAAAAAGCATTGGAATTTAAAAAAAAATATATGCAACTCGGGTTTTAATTTCGAGTTATTGAAAAACCTAACCCGACCTCGGATTTTCCCGTCCCTATCTTGAGCACATTTTCGGGTGGTAGAAAATGGAGGTCGATCAGAGGGCGAGTGGGGCTAATTAGAAACTCGAATCACACCTCAAATAACGAGTCACTAAATCCAACACGTGGCAAAAGAGGCCTTGGTGAGCCCACTTAGCTTAACTCTCAAGCAACGACGAGACGAGTCAAAATGGGCTTGCACGCAAGGCCCAGTATAGAAATTACTGCTGACTGCATCAGTGACTTCTCCACGCTCGCACCTTCGTCTCTCTCACAACACCGCCCTGCATTTTCGCTTCTCCTTCTGAGAATTCTAGGCCAGGGCTAGGGTTAGGATTAGGGTTCAATTACCAGTTAGCAAAGCTGGAGAGACACAGAGGAGAGCGTTATTATGGCAACAACGGCAACAGCCACATCAACAACGGCAACAGCTACAACAATAACAATACTAACCAAGATTCTACCTACAACCGCCACAAGCGTCCCTCTCGCTTTTCCGATGGTCCTATGAACCGCTACAATAATGATAACAGTGGTAGTAATCAAGAATCTTACCAATACAACCGTCGTCGGAGCCCTAATAGCTTTCGAGGAAGTGGTGGTGGAGGTGGAGGGGGAGGGGGAGGAGGTGGTAGTCACCGTCCTTTTGATAGCCCTCCACGTCATGCGCCGGGTGGTGGCGGTGGAGGAGTGTTTGGGCCGATGGGAGGTGCTCCTGGAGGAGGGTTTCCGCCGATGGGCGGAGGGTTTGGGTCGAACTATCCAGTGGTGCCACCGCCGTTGCCTCAAGTTTCGGGACAGAAACGAGGGCTTTCTGGTCGAGGAGGGCCTTCTCCCGGTTAGCCCACTTTAATTTTTATTAATTGTTTCTCGTTTAAATTATGCTTGTTATTTACCTATAAGTCTTAAATGTATCATATCAGTTTCAGATTTATTGACAATCAAATTGTAATTGGTGGTTTTAACTGCAAATTACTATAATTGCCCTGGGAAAGTTTTACTTATAAATGCTGTTGATTATGCTAGTAACAATTTGCTCATTATGCTTGTCTGTTAGTACAATTTAGAGCACATGACGTAATTTAGGTGGTTGTGATACTGTTATTTTAGTTTTAGGGAGTTATTTTCTGACATTTGCCTTGAATTTGAATTAAGATTTTCATTTTCTTTTTAAGATACTCGTCTTTTCAGAGTCATTTTCCATTTTTCTTCTTCAGACACTGATAGTTGTTCTCTATTCTCTCTCAGATCGATTTGATGGTGGCAGTTTTGCCAAACTTTTTGTTGGGTCTGTTCCAAAAACGGCCACTGAAAAAGATGTAAGTCAATCAATGCTGGAGCATGTTGAAATCAAAATTACTGATCTATGAAAGATTACACATTGAGAACTTAAAACCTTGTATGTTGTGTTGTTGGATGTCCTGGTTGTACCCCTTCATGCCTTAATATATACTTGTATGATCTGTAATTGTGTTGGAGTTACGTGCTCTTTCTCAATTAGGATGTTATGCTTCTAGTTAAGATGCTTGCATGTGTAAAGTCATTTATGATTATTCTTGCCTTTTTGCATGCTTTTTGTTATCTAAGAGATGTTAATAAAAGCTATTGCTAAAACTTTGGTATTTTTAATAATCTTCTAAAATCCTGCCATGAGTTTTCCTGTTGTTCAGAAGTTTTATTTCTATTTTTTTATATTTCAATAAAAATTACTTATGATGTCAGATTCGTCCTTTGTTTGAAGAACATGGACATGTGATAGAGGTTGCTTTGATCAAAGATAAGAGGACTGGACAACAACAAGGTATGTTTAAATGTTATTTTTTAATGAGGTAATTATAATATACTTATCTTATTTCAGGTCCCCTGAGAGGCTGATGGGAGCAAACTTAAGCTCATCTTTCGTCTCAGTTAGTTTTTGCAACAAGTTTCGGGCTTGTTGGTTTTGGTTGCGACCCTTTTTTACTTTTCAGTCCTGTTATACAAGAAGGCAAGATGTGAACATATTAAAAAACCAGCTGTGTACATTGTATAGCACTTAGATATTCTGAAAGAAAAATAGAAGCGTTGGTTGTAATAAGTGTGTTTGTGTTGGTGGAGGCATTATCTGACAAGTCAATTGTATTGGGAGAGCCTACTGCCACGATGTTTAAAGTGCAACTTTTGTACAGAGTGACAAAATTCTTGGATTATTTCTTTTCTTTTCTTGGGTATTAATCACTTTATGTTTTAAGATGTTTTGTGGTATCTTCTTATCTTGTGAACATGGGAGTTTTTTTGCTTTTATTTATTTTTTATTCTGGATGGCTTGGAATGGACATATATATAATATCTTTTTATAATGATGATCCGAGATGGATTCGGAGATCAGATAATGTATTGGATATTGATGGTGGTTGGATCATTATGAGTTTTAAGTTGTTGGGATACAATTCACAAAAGTTATGTCTGATTGTTGGACGCTTGTTTGTGTGAAGCAATTATCTGGTTATTGTTTTCATGTGTTTGAGCAAGTCAGATGAGTTCTTGTGCTTCAGTATACAGTGAAGCCTGATGATGTGTGATCCCAGGATGGTTGTATTAGATAGCCCATTGGTTGGCTCTGCTGGTGTCGAACGAGGGTTTTGAATTTATTTTACGTTATTCTGAAATTGTCTTTGATTTTCTGCAGGAGGTGTGTGTTTATGTGGGTAATATGATGCTAAATAAAGTCTCTGTGCATTTTCCTTATTTTCGTAACCAAACTATGGATGGCAGCGCTAGTTTTCATTTATTATAAAGCCTATACAATGAGCCTGATTGAGTATTGGTCCATCATGTTATTGAGATTATTGAACTTATAAGCCTTTTCCTTTTGGTTGTTATGTTATTCATTATGCGGGCTAGTTAAATGCCTGATATAATATGTGAACGTAGTGTAGTATGGTTTTGTTGGTACTGCTGCCGATATTAGATGCCCTTACATTTTTTTTTAATGCTTGAGGATGCAATATAGTAAGTTATGCACAGATTTCCATCCATGGTTGTTTGTGACTCTTCTGATTTTGTTGGAGACCTGAGGTTTACCTTTAAATTTTGGTCAGCTGCTTGGGTTTTTAGTTGCTTTTTATTGTTATTTAAATTCTTTCTTGTTAAGGGCTGGATGTTTGTGATGAATGGTGGTCTCTGATGTAAATAGATGTGGATGCCCAGTAGATTACCTTTGGATGTTGCATTTTGATAATTGCGCAGCCACAATTTCAAATATTAACATACTTATTGTAATATCCCTTACTAATTTGTTCATGTGATGCCAAATGTGCAGCTATTTGTATCCAATTTGATAAATGAGTTTATAGTCAAATCTCGCAGATTTTCTGTTATCGGCAGTGCTTTTTTGGTTGAGGCGCTTTATTGTTCATCGGAAGTTTTTGCTTGAGATTTGTGTTTAGCTTCACAAGCTAATGTATAAAACTTGGCATTCAGATATATTTTGGTCTGTGATGACTGAGTTATGTGGCTGTCTTGTATGCCTTTGTAGATGGCATGAGTATGCAATAATTGTGTTAGAGGCAGTATTGGTAAATTCGTTCTCTTTCGTATCACTATCAAGTGTGTTTTCTTCTTGGTAGTGTTTCTGCAGGGGATATGTGTACTGTTTATGCAATTGAAGTTTAAGCTGGTCTTAATTATTTTGTACTTATGCAAAGTAGTCATTTTATCAGCAAGTGGTTTTGTACCACTGATACAGATTTAATCGATGTGCTGAAATTCATTACTGTAAGATAGACTAACTTGTGGACAACTGCATAAACGTGGCAAAGCTTTATTTCATTGGAGGTAGCATAGTGCAGTTTTTTGTTATGTCGTTTGATATTATTAATTACCATTCCTTGGGATTAAAAGCAGCAGCCATTAACATCTTAGTGTGCACAAACGAAAGAGCGTTGTTCATTTTGGCATTCTTTTTTTCCCCTAGATATTTGTTGCGTGATGATCAATTAGTATGTGCATGTATCTTATGTCTCTTGCTGTTTATATTTGTCTGGCTTTTGCCAATGGAGGATGGCGTGATGAAGTCTGCTTAATGTATTTGCTTTATTATTTGATAATATTAAGTAACATCCTTGATCAAGCAATGGCTGATTATCACTTTAGTATGTGCAAGAAGCACTGTACTTTTTTTTCCCCCTAAGTAATTAGTTTATATTGTTAGTATTTTTATTCAGATGGATGATTGGCTTTTTCCCCTTGAAGTGTATTATTTCTACTTTAGGCGCTGTTTTATTTCCCATATTTTCTCCAGATTCTTGAATTCTACTTGATTTATTTATCTTTTACTTTGCTACTTGCTTTATCAATTATGGTTGTGGTTAACTATTAATGTTCTGCTTGTACTGGCTTAAACAAATAATAGTACAAGAATTTGAGTTCCTGTCAATATGTTTGATTTGGATAGAAATTATGATGTGGAGTCGTGAAACAAGATAAGATCAGTATCTCTAGGAAGACTGTGAGCTGTTGGCATATTCTCTCAGTCAGCATATCTTTTGCATTTGAAGCCTTATGAATGGACTGTATAGACTTGGCTTGTTCTTTCGTAACTAGCGTATTGGAAAATGTTTATTACATGTGATTGTGATTTTTTGTCGAGTATGGAACAAGTGCAGTCTAGTTTATAAGTGAAGATCAAGTTGTTGGCTACGAAACTGATTATTTGCTATTGCTTGTGTATTACACTATAAAATGTTTTCACAATGTTGGGTGACTAACATCTTCTTTTGCTGGTGAATTTTTTCTTTCTGCTGATCTGTTGCAGTCAAAGCAGAAGAAGACCTTAACCATTGTGAATTATTCCTTAATTAGAACTGAAAGAAACAAGATAAAGAATTTTGAATTTAGTCTAATTTTTGTTTATGAGATTATGAATTGGATCTGACTTTTTTGGGTGGGACCTAATAGTTAACCATGGATGTTCACAATGTGTTCTTTCAACTCTTCCTATAGCATTACCTCTTTATATAGGCAATTTCCTTTGTGGAATCAAACAAATTAAAGGAAGATTTTCTGTGATTGGATTACCATCTAGTTTGTATGTGCTGTTTGGATGAGCGTATTCATTGATATATCTTATTTGGGAATCTTTCTCTCCAATTCCTTAACGGAAGAAAGTTGGATAATAGTTGTCTAAATTTTGTCATTGTCTGAATTTTGGTGTGTGAAAATATTGGGTTAGTTGACTACCACCATTTACCATAATATTCCAGCTTCTTGAAAAGTAATTGCATGCAGTTTATCATGTGATGTTTGGTGGCTTGCCAATCACCGAAACATCATGCTGAGTCTATATATTTAGCTATTTATTCTGGTTGTCCCCTTCCCTCAATATGAGGGATGCGCATAATGGACTGCAGCACATGACGTGTGTTGCTGTTGGATAATGACATTTTGTTGTCCAATGCAAAAATTGTAACATTTCTGTGATTATAAATTTATAATCACTAGTATTGGTATTGGAAGTTGTGGTACTAGTAGCAGTAGTGGCAATAGGAGCATTGTGGAATAAACCTATTGCATTCCTCAATCTCTCTTTTTCATTTTTCACTGTGGTAACAAATTTGTCAGTTTCTGTTGGACTGTATTCTTAATGTCCGTGTAGCAGGGATATCATGCAAGTTGGGATCTTGGACTAGTTGCCCTTTTTTGATACAGCTATATTGTAGGCATATCTCTTTTCACATTTTGATATCAACTGTTGGCTGCATATTTTGGGTCAATGTTTAATATGTCACATGAAAGTTGATTATCTGTTCATTTAGACTTCTTCCTTGGATGAGTGGACCTAGCAGAATTGCAGGATATTAAAGTTTGCAAGCTCTGTTAATCTCTGTTCACAGTGATATGCGGCTGTTTTTGTACATCATACTTATATATATGGATTTGACTGCCTTATGTATTTGAGTTGCCTATATATTCTTGAAACAGTTTCAGTAACCTAACGGAATCAGGATAAA
This sequence comes from Boswellia sacra, assembly GCA_013180625.2. Classification (NCBI taxonomy): domain Eukaryota; kingdom Viridiplantae; phylum Streptophyta; class Magnoliopsida; order Sapindales; family Burseraceae; genus Boswellia; species Boswellia sacra. The sequence goes on along the minus strand of SNVD02007182.1, from coordinate 83,000 downwards.
AATTCTTTGGTGGTTCAGGTTGTTGTTTTATAAAATATGCAACCTCAGAAGAAGCCGATAGGGCCATAAGAGCCTTGCACAATCAACATACTCTGCCTGGGGTAATTTTTCTTCTTTTGACTTACATTTGCTTCAGTAATTATTATAGTTTCACACTCGGAAATATGTGTTTTCCAGGGAGTGGGTCCTATACAAGTTAGGTATGCTGATGGAGAGCGGGAGCGCCTTGGTAATTGTCCAAGAATTTCTATTTCTTTTGAATCTCTAAACTTTGGTTTTCGATAATGCATCTATGCATTGAGCTAATGCTAATGCTGGTGTAAGATTTCTCTGTAAATTTGCCACATTTGACTTGTTATTGGCAGGGTAATTCTTGATGAGAAGATTTTGCTTATCATTGTTTTGTGAAAACTCATTTCAGCATTTATGTATGATCAGAGAATAAAATCTGGAAGAAGCGCTAGAATAGTATTCACTATCTTAATATTATATATGGCACAACTTGTGCATCCTTGAAGGGGATATATTAGAATAGTGCCTTCAATAAGACAATATAAATGTCTTTTCCCTCAAATTCATTTATGTTTTTGCAGATTGAGAGGGGCATGCTCAATCAGCAAATTCTTTTTAGGGGAAAATTTATTCTGGAACTTAGTTGACATGCACACAAAATTTTTGCATGTGTTATTTTTCCTGTCCTCACATAACTAATTTATGTATCATGATGAGGTCGCTTTATATGATAGGTGCTGTTGAGTACAAATTATTTGTGGGCTCACTGAACAAACAAGCTACTGAAAAAGAAGTCGAGGAAGTATGTTTGACATCATCTAATATATAGTACCTTTTGAGCTCAGAAACTTTTTATTACCTTCTGAAGCTCAGAAGCTTTCTTGCTCAACTAATAATTGCTGCTGACTGTTTCCTTTGTCAGATTTTTTCATCATATGGTCGAGTTGAAGATGTTTACCTTATGCGTGATGAATTCAAGCAAAGTCGTGGTATGTCCTCTAGGCTTATTAGATCTTCAAAAATATAGATGCCCTTTGATCCACTTTTATTGGATAGTTAGTATCATGTCTACCTTTCAGTATTTCTTAAATCAAATAGCTGAGTCATGGTGATTACTTTTACTTACTGTTCTAAACGAATATTTTACTTTTATATTTATATGGAGCTAATACCATCATGTTTGTATTGACCCATTCCTGATATATTTTGTTGATAATTCTTTCTGAAGGATGTGGATTTGTTAAATACTCCAACAGAGATATGGCATTGTCAGCTATAAATGCTCTGAATGGAATTTATACAATGAGAGTAAGCGCTGTTTGTGCTCGAGTAATGTTTAGCACTGTTTATCACTTATTAATATTCTGTTTACAATTATATTGCTGCAAGATCTTTATTTATTGTACTTTTTCTGTATCTTAGGGATGTGATCAACCATTAACTGTCCGGTTTGCTGATCCTAAGAGGCCTAGGCCTGGTGGAGATTCAAGGTTTTCCTTGAGACATTCTATCTATCAAGTGTGAATTCTGTGGGGTTGGGAGGGACTGTTTTGTTGTTTTGGTTTAATGTATATTTATTTATTTATTTATTTTTTTTGGGTTTTGGTGGGGGATTCAAATCATGGGTTGGGCAATCTATTTTGTCATTTTCTGTTGCATATTTATTAAATATGATTGTAACTCTGATATTTCTGCTTATTGTTATATCCTATCTCTATTACTGACATTCAGTTATTATCACTCATCCTTTTTTTCAGGAATGCTCCTGCATTTGGAGGTCCAGGTTTTGGTCCTCGGTTTCAGCCGCCAGGGCCTAGGTACTCCCTTAACATGCTTATGAATTTTAATACTTCATCACTTTATCATCTTCTTCTAATTGAATATTTTTTCTGTGCACTTATGTACTTATATCCCTGCAGACCACCACCCAATTTTGGTGATCCTATCGGCGATCGAATTCCTCAGAATGCTTGGCATCCAATGAGTCCCCAGAATATGGGGCCATCTTCAAATCCTGGTGTTCGCGTTTTTGGGAATCAGTTCCTTCCTAGACCATCCAATGATCTTGGAACACCTTCAAATCCAGTAAGAACAACTTTTTTGATTCTGCCACTCTAATTATAAGCAATGTTCTTTCTGATAGCACAGACTAACTATGCTTGCAATACTTTAGGGTGGTCCTGCTGATGGTCCTTTTCCAGGACTTGCTGTTTCTTCTTCCATGTCATCTGTGTCACAACAGGTACTTGACATTTGCATATATTTTTGGCACCTTAATGCTCTTACATATTCGTCCAGAATGATTAAGAAAATTTGTTCTAAATAATCTCAGAGTTTCAACCAACCTTTACCTCAAGTACCATCCCTTGGTCAACAAATATCACCATTACAGAAGCCTCTTCAATCGCCTCAGGATATGCCTTCTCTTCAACTACATCCTCAGACTTCATCTTCTTACTCACAGACACAAACTTCAGTTGTTGGTCAGCTTCAGATTCCTTGTCAGATACCTTTCAGTCAAGCACTGCCATCACAACATTTACTTGGTTTGAGTGGGCAGCTGTGTGCTTCTCAACCTCAGTTTCAGCAGATTCCCTTATCTGCTACAGCCCTACAAACTCCCCAAAATCTCAATTTGCAATCCAAATCACTGAGTAATACCACAAACCAACAGCAGTTACCTACTCCTGTCCAACAGCAACTGGTTCAACCTTTTCAGCAATCCCCTTCTCAGTTAGCCCAGATGCTGTCTCAGCAGACTCAAACTCTGCAAGCAACCTTTCAATCATCCCAGCAGGCATTCTCCCAGCTGCAGCAGCAATTGCAGCTGATGCAGCCGTCAAACCAGAATCTAGCACCGCAGAGTTCTCAGGCTATGAAGCAGCAGGTATGAAGAGAGGATAAGAGAAAGTGTGATGTCTTAGTTTTAGACTGGATTGTCTTAATTTGTTAAAAATAGATTATATACATTTTTTCTTTGAAAGTTCAAAATTACCACAAATAGTACTTAGGTTGCCAGAAAAAGTAATTTATAGCAAGAAACTGTGATTTGACATGTATTGGTTATTTAGAGCTCTGCGACTTTTGGGCTGTCTGAATTTTGTGACCTATCCTCAGTTGTTCATTGTTCTTCAACATGTCAGCCATGTGCTTTAAACCTTTTACTTGATAAACATATGACTGCCAGTTCCTATGGTAGGATGCTCTGAATAATTGAATAATCAAGCTCATGCCCGGAAACAGCCATTTTTGAGCTTTTTACTATTTGTTATTTTGTTATTATTAGTGTTTATTATAAAGTTTATATTATTATATAACAGTGTAATATATAAACTAGTAGTTTTGTTGAGCTTTTGAGTAGGACTCCATTTTACTTGATTGTGCTTCATTGTGAATGGGCCTTAAAATATGCGTGAACTTGGTTCTTTTATTTAAAAATGTGCGAACTTGAGCTTTTTAACAAGTGAAGCTCGATATTTGGATTAAAATTTTAATTTCCACCTTGGTGCATTTAGGTTGTACATTTTGAACTTTGTTAAGCTATCTGGGTGAACTTTCTGCAAAATTTAGGTTACTTGCTTAGCGTGTTACTCATTCGTGCAGTCTCAGTGGGCTGGAATTGCACCACAGACGGTTACCTGTGCTCCTTTTTCTACACCGGCTTCAGATTCACCCGCATCTAAATCTGCTGCCCCTGCTGTATCTGTTGCAGCCCAAACAGTTGCACCTGTAAAATGTAATTGGACGGAACATACCTCCCCTGACGGATACAAGTACTATTATAATAGTATAACTGGTGAAAGCAAGGTAAGAAATTAACCTATTGACTGACTGACTTTTGCGATTTGTCTTAAATTTATGTAACAATTGTTTGCACTGAATAATGTAGTGGGAGAAACCTGAAGAGTTGGCATTATTTGAGCAACAGCAGCAGCAACAGCAACAGAAATCACCAGTTCAACAGCACCAAACCCAGTCACACCCCCAAGTTTTGCCTGCACAGCAGGTTCCACAAGCACAGCAGATGCAGCTTCAAACACATCTCCGCCAGCAACAGCAGCAGTTGCAACAACCTTTTTCTTCATCGGTCAGTATTTCCTTCATAATTTTATAGTCTTTAGAAGATATAATTATCGCTGCTAACCTTATGTCTGGAAATCCAGTATCAGGCTTCTGGAGTAAGAGGTCAACACAATGCTCAGGTAAATTTGATTTTTGTTAATATTTAATTTTAAAATTTTTCTATTACCGCTGCTTCAGTAATGCCTTAATAGAACTTTACATTAAGTCTGGATGAGGGAGATTGTTTTGAAATGATGCTGCATTTATATTATTCTATGAGCACACCTCCCTTGTTGTGTAAGCATGAAATCCCACTTGGGAAAGAGATGTTGAGACTAGCTAATGTGAGCTCCTTAACTATCAAGACGCGTTCTGAGAGAAGGATGGTTGCATGAAGCTTAAATACATATTTGTGAGGGTGAAGGATGCTTGCATGAAGTTCAATGCAGACAATATCTTGATAGTGGGCTGGGGTGTTACACCAAGATCCCTCTCGTGGGATAAAATTGACTTTTGGCTCTCCGTGTGGGCTTCTGCTTCTTTGGAAATTACTGTAATTACCTCTTCTTCATTCCATTCGATAGGCATAAGGCAACTGCCTAAACATTTGTAATTTCCTTTCCTTGGGGGGTTGTTGATTGTGGTTTCTATTTTTGTAATAGTTCCAATTCTATTAGACCCTTTTTTGTGTCTAGGTACTTAGGTAGGCTAGAGGTTTTCTCCTTGGATCCCCTTGCGACAACTAGTACACTTACAAGTACATCTTGAGATTGCTTTTGTTAAAAATATTTGTTGCTTCCTATAAAAAATTTCTAATTGTACACCTAATTTTACAATTATGTTTTCTTGAACCACTTAAATATGTTGATTGTCTATTTGCTCATGTATACTTAGCCTTTTACTTAATCTTGCTTTGGCTTAATTTCCCTCTCCATATCTTTTGGCTTTGCAGGAACTTGGCTATACGCAATTGCCTGCAGCAGCTGGTTCCATCAATGATCCGACACGCTTCCAGCAGGTATCAAATGTTTTGTTTTAATCATCTCAGTGTTCTCTGTTATCACATGTCTATTCTTATAGTCTGCATCTGCTGCAGGGGCTTCAGGCAGCTCAGGAGTGGATGTGGAAGAACAAGCCATCAGGTTTTAGTAATTTCCTCTGGCTCCAAACTCCTTTTCTTTTTCCTCTCTGCCTCTCCACATCCCCCTCCCCCACACACCCACCACCACCCCACCCCCCCCTCCCCCTCCCCCCAACCAACCCAAAAAAAATTTCTCTAGAAAAGAATTAGACAGTCGCGATTTACATTGTCATTTTACTATTTCAACCCTATTTTTGTTGCTTTACTCTTGTTTAAACTGGAAGAAGCTACCATCTTTTAAGTTACTTTTTCGTTTAAATATAAGCTGCAATATGCATCTATTTTTGTTCTTTTTGTTTTGTTGACTGTCACTAGAAGATCATGGTCGAATTGTTCAGGTTTACCTTGAAAGGGGATGGCCAATCCATTTCATGGTTAAATGTTCCTTCAGGATGTGCTTGTCATGCCCTGAATCTTGAACACTTGATGCTCCTCTTCACATGCAATTTTTTTCTGCATGTTTTATTGCTTTCGTCCATGTTGAGAATGTAATTTATCTGCAGGGACTTGAAGTGGAAAAGTAAAATTGGACGTGGCAGAGGGGCAAAAATGTGCTGTTGAAGATGTCGGACCAGAGAATTTCTAGCAAGCTCTCAGCAAAGGCAGGCAGCAGCAGCTGCTTTCAACTTGAATGCTAGACCAGCATTAGTCTCCCTTGCATTATTTATTGCGAGGTTTTGCTGCCCTGCAGAGTTACGGTCTTGATAAATTTATCCTGTGTCCGTTTAAATGTATGGCCATGAATGCCTTTGTAATACATAGTTGTCTATTTTACCCTGATCTTTACCTTTCCTTCACCTTTGTAACATATTACTAGTTGTTATAATCTAAATATTTAGCTAATATCATAATTTAGTAATAAATACTGTTTTGTAGATTGCCGCTCTGAATGTGCCGTGTAAATCTTTTGATATAGTTGTTAGGGATAGGAGCTCAAGGCTACTCGATCCTTTTTAATTGTTCTTCATTTCGCAATTTTCCTTCTTATTCTTAGCCTTGGTTGTATGTATCGTTTGAGGCTTTGGTTAGTTGGTTCGGTTTTGTTTGTTATCGATGGAACACATTTGTCAATTACAGTTCTTTTAGTCCAGAGTTTGGCTGGACACCTCGTCAAAGCATTTTACTTGATCTTTGATGGAAGCATCACCACAATGCGTAGGGAAATGATTATTGGCATTAAAAGGGGGATAAATGATAGCCATGCATGGCTCGAAAAACTACTTTATCTAAATAAATCCTAGACTGCATTACTTAATGGGCTCATTTGCAACTTTTGCGGAGAGCAAGCTCAAGGTTAATTAACCACGCGGCAGTTCCTGCGAATTTCCCCATTGTTTCCTGTGAGAGGACTCAATCTTCCCATTTTCATCATTGAATTCTTGAAGTCCTCAAAGAAGATAAATGGATCCTCAACATAGGATTGTACAATTCCACGTGTTTGATCATCTTCGGTGACAAGAACTTGATCCGAGGGAAGTAATCCCTCTCCAGAAAGGAGGTTAATATAGTACTGGTTGTCAAAAGTTGCTGGGGTAACCAGATCAAGATGTGCCAGAGCTGTGTTGCTGCCGGGTCCCGAGCACAGCTGCTGCAGAGATTGAAGGAAGTCTGGATTAATATCAGGACCATTTGAGTTGCTGAAACCCTGTAGCCTAGAACTGAAAGTTGAGCATCGAGCCCTCCCCATTGTGTGTGCACCTGCGCCGTTTAAGCTTCTCAATAAGCAAATCTGTCCTTAACTATGCTTATACAAGCCAATTAAAGCAAGTGTTTAAGAACCAAAGCAAATCATTACCAGATAGAGTGACCATGTCATTGAGTGTGAGGCCAACATTCTGAAACTTGGCCACAAGAATTGCCACAGTAGAATTGGGGGCTGGGATGTTGTTAGTTGCTGCTGCTTTGCTAGCACTCAAGCTGTCTCTCCTCCCCATCTGCACTTCCCAACTTGGACCACCGGACTGCAAATTAAATACATTTTAGATTAGCGGCACACGTAGCTATAGCTTAAAACTTATTCAAAGTTGTTAAGAAGAGGCTTTAGTTACTACAAAAATATTACATACAAGAACAACGGAGTCTCTGGCAGCAACTGCCAGGATATCAGCGCAAGAGACAGTCTTGGGGCAAACTGATTCAAGATCAGATTTTATTGCATCAATCACTTCGAACCCCCTCAATGAGTTCAGGTTGGGTGGTGCAGTTTTCTCTCCAATAAAGTTGCCATTGTCATCTAACAGCACTGAAGCATCACAACCCTGCAAAACTCAAACATCACACTTCTTACTAACTCAGTCTAAAAGCAATAACAGCAGTTAAGAACACCAGAATTTTTACGAAGACTTGCATTGACAAAGCAATCATGGAAATGAAGACGAAGCAGAGAAGCTGCCATCCTTGCATCTCTGGAGACAGCATTTTCAACCCCGGAAAAGATGATGGCTTCAGCCTCGGGGCAGCTTCCTTTGTATAAGTCAATTTGCAGCTCAAAGCCAATGTCATCAAGACATGTTTCATTCAAACTCTTATGCGGGGTTGCAAATGTGGTTGCAAGCTTAAGCATGAGAAAACCGAAAACTAGTAAGTACTTAGCCATCTTGTAGCCTTAGTGCTGCTACTGCTACTATATAGTGAGGAGTTACAATATGAAGCAGCGAGCTGGGATGTGTGAAAGCTTTATATAGAAATTTGCATGGGAGTTGCTTGTGAGTGTTGTGACAGTGTGGCATTGTGAAGTGACGTGAAGATCAAGTGCCAGAGAGAGTAGTTAAGGGAAGAAGCATTCAAGCTTTGGAATGGGTCAAGTTCACATATAATTGGCAACCTAATGCCATGTGCTTTTACGAACTTTTCCAGACATGCATTCCCTTAAAACTGAGCGTTAACAGAACTGGAAGTCTGGGATTATTGTTTCAATAATATTTATGTGGAGAGACAGTCAGGCCAGTACTTAGTCTTGTTTGATTCCAATATATGTGTTTTTGACAACTAAAGAGGACTGGTACTTTACTTGGCTGTCATTACCTCACTTGTGGGGTAAACTGTTCCATTAATTATCCTTTGTTACAGGTGGAGAACTCAGAGATTTTGCTTGTTGCAGTAAACCATCATTCCGTAATTACTAATTTGTTTAATTATTGAGTCACAGCATTGATATAGACACAAAATGTACAAACTTAGAGAATGACCATTCAAGAGAATGACAGAAACGGGAATCATCAGCCTTTTTTTTGCGGAATCTGTGAATGGAAACTCTTTAATGCTGGTAACTACTACTACTGCTATTACTATTGCTAGCTGACTTAATTCCATTGCTATCATATTAAGTTAAAAGATTATATGAATAATGCATATATACGACATTAATATTATAACAAATGCCAAATTGGTTGGTTATACATGGGGGGCTTTTGGTCATGCTACTGCAACCGCAATTGCAAGCTTCGATGACTAGGCAAATCTCCTAAACAAAGGCAAAATCCAGAAGAAACCGGCCATCTAGCTTTTTGCGAGTGTGGGTGCCCAAGACATTGCAATCCAAAAGCCCATTACTGATGATGGGTTACCGTTTTCCAAATGATGTACAGATATAGGCCCATTTGGAAATTTGTTGATCGACCAACATTTCGTTGCAATCCCTTGTCCCATGACCAAAATGGTAAGGCGACTATGCGAATGCCGATTTCACAAGGAGAAAAGAAAAAGAAAGTAACTAATATATATATAATTGACGTAACTATGCAAGGGTGATATCATAATATATAATCTTAGCTTCTTAGGTCCAACTAAAAATGTTTGTTTTAAATATAGAGAGCCTACTGATTCCTCTAATGCAACTCCAAAAGCAAAAATAGTAGTAAATTTGATTCCCAACCCCTCTGCGTTTAGGCCGTGATGCTAAAATCCTTAGCCTTTAAATTTAATTGTTGATACAAAAGATATTGCATTATCACGTCTAACGGGCATAGCATGGTCATCCCTATAATGTGATCATCAGCTATTACCACAAACACTTGGATTCTTCTCTATCCTCGTTAATTTTTTAACTTGTATTTTCAATTTTAAAATTGTAACTTGTCCAAATTTTAGTCTCAAAAGCTACTCAGCATCATAGATGGGTATGGCTCGTTGTCACCATACTAGGATCCCACAATAATGTCCGGGCGGCAGGTTTTCATATATATATATATATATATAGACACACACATACTTAATGCCACCTTGAAACTCAAGTGCAGCCGAAAAGGGCTAGACCTACATCTAGGATTTATGGTGCACCAATTCTCTTATATTATATGTTTGTCCTGCTGCGGGCATGGCACCAAGTTACAGTAATGAATTATTGTTAGCATTGAGTTGATTTCATCGTTTCCAATATGGTATATATTCAGGTCAACAATGGGATGAATGAACCAAATCCTAAGCAAGCATCGATGGCATAAGTCAAGTGTTGGGCAAAGATTTTGCAATATGCTTCAATAGCGTTTTAAAATTTGAAATGAAAAGTTAATTACTGGTTAGGAAGTCCGGAATGAATGAAATCTCCAATTAATAATTATATATATACATAGCACCTTTTCTGAGAACAAACAGGAGAGTGCTTTCCAATGTTTTTCACTTTCTAGTTAGTGATGCATAAAGCCTTAAAGGCAAAAACTTTTGAAGAATCTTTATCCTCTACATACGTTGTTCTTTCCTGTCAATATTCCACCTATGTTCATACGAGATCGTGAATAACACTGCTTATCTATATCGAGCATTCTGCAATATTTTGGGTTATTTCTTATTAATATTCCGGGTATATATGCTTTATCATTGTATGATGTTGTAACATGTAAATGGTGCTCATGAATATATTTTGGGTCTTTTGCCAATGTTATTGTACTACATATATATGGTGTGTGTAAAAGAGTGCAACATTTAATTTCCAATAGGTTAAAGTAAAAATGTTACATATACGTGTATCTAATTCAAACGTGTTGGCATCCGAAAATTTTCCACAGCCGCAGGTCGATGACCTTGAACACACTTAGAAAATTAAGGGTACTACTGATTAGACATGTTGAGAAAAGATGATCTCCAATTCCTCCTGACGCACCTTATCTATGCTTTAGCTAGCTAGTCAATGTAAAATCTGCTCCAGTGTGCACCCATCTATTCAGCTTTGCACATGTATTTGAATTCGACCATAGATTTAATTTATCTCTCTTCAAAGATTTCTACATCTACACCTAGCTACCTTAGCCTACGATCTTGATAAATCATATCAAAGATGTAAATTGAATACAGTCCTAAATGTACCCACGCACGTAGAAAGCATATGCTTGTGTATTTATGATGCCCGCTAGTATACAATTGATGCATGTTGTTTATTAATATATAAGTGATATGTTTCAAAGGGCTGGGAAGAAGGTAGAGACATGAGACATGGTATTCAACTGCTTTTAATCCCTTGATGTCTCTCTAGCTAATTGCTTAGACATAACTCTGCCTCCTCGCTAGCATGGAGTTCAAAGTGGCTGAACATTCCTAGATAAGGCAGAGAAATATGGACAAGTATTAAGAATCTCCAAAAGCTATGAAAACCCAAAAATATCAGCAGCAATGACTAAAGCAACCATATCCCACCCAAATCTCACACCATCCTTTCTTTCAAGAATCACATTAATTCATTACTTCCTTGCCAAAATGTTCACACCAGCTAACGTTTAGCTAGTGACTCAATCTGCATGTTTATATATGTAGCTTAAAGAAGAAGAAAAAGAACAGAAAAGGTTAGTGGTGTTCAAGATATTTATTGCTAGATCTTGCACCCATGCATGTTGCAAGATATGGCATTAATTAATTAACTCTCTAAATATAAATTGTACAACCATCCCATGATCCCTTTAGGGTTTGCCTTTACCACATGACCTTCGTAGGATCAAGTTCCCAACTTCATCCTAGATTCTCTTTAATTTAATTTCCCTATAAAGTCGAGAAGAAATTTATGCAAGAGAAGATGCTCAATGGGAAACCCTAACCCTAGTTCTGATGATTAACATGCCATTACTTTGGTAGTTCCAATATATGCATTGCACATGCATGCTTCCGAGCAAACAAAGAAGAATTAATATATAAGAAGCAAAAAGAGCAAGAGGGGTCGAAGTGATAAACTAAAAATATTTAAAATAGAGAATGATTACTAAAGAAAAATGGAAGATACAAAAAAAAAAAAGAAAAAAAAAAACCCATTAACTCCAGGACTGAATAGTCTCTACATACAAAGAATAAACATAGCAATTCACAAGAAGAAAGCTAGTCCTCGATGGGCTAGCCGTCATTTCACTGGTGATGACAATAATCTGAAAGGTCTTCTCTCTACGATCAAGGTGGTGGAAACTGGGTTCTTTCATCGATAAAGATAACCCATCAAAAGTCAGTTAGAGAATTACATACCAGTAAAAAGAACATACAAATTCTAATCCTCCTTTGCCCCCTTACGCATCTGTGATGGCACGATGTCTTGAAGCAGCCCATGGTCTCTAAGTAACGAAGCTGGAGAGGGACCAAGACGCCTCTCTTGATTAATAAAACTAGAGAATGAAGGATTGAAACTGGTAGTAATAGAAGTAGAGCTAATGTTGAGTGAAGGAGAGGAGCTGAACATGTATGGTTGTTGCTGTGGAAGATATTGAGGCTGTGGAATGACAAAAGATGAAGCACCACCACCACCAAAGCTAGTGGAATCTACAGGCATGATCCCAATATTTCCTCTAGGAGTTACTGGGCTTGGATGAGTGTGCTGGCCTTCATAGGTTGTGACAACAATCGTTTGATCATCAGATGATCTCTCTACTCTCTTCTTCACTCCACATCCTGCGCTGGTGCAACGGTAGTAGCTTCTGTTCCAAGCATTGCAAGCAAAAAATGATAAACTAACAGATATTAGCTTTATACATACATACATACATATATATATATATATATATATATATATATATATATATATGTATATGTGTATATATAAATGTTATTTGTCAAATCTTGAAGAACAAGAAACAGAATTTAAGCAGTGAAATGGATATGGGGGTTGAGTAGAGTACCTTGGATGAGGACTGTTTTTCACTGCTTTTTGTCCGTACTTCCTCCATCTGTAGCCATCATCGAGGTGATCAACCTCGCTCTTTGTCATGAACGCAAATCTCGGCTCTCTCTGCCTCTTTTGGTTCTTCTTCTTGGGTTTCAACCTAAACCAAACCAATACACACAACACAACATATGTGTAAATGAGAAACTAATAATAGAACCCATAAAATTTCAGTCTTTATTAGATTCAGCACATATATAAAAGAGAAACAAATTAACCCAAACCCCACCTATAGACACTTTTTCACTTAACATCCTCGCTAAAAAACATATACATAACAAATACAAAGATCGAATATCCTCATTAAACAGAGAAGAAGAAGAAGAAGAAGAATAACAAAGCAATATAATAATATCATACGGTAGTTAATGAAAGACTCTTACTGTTTCTTATTCTTGTCCTGATCCTGCTCATCTTCATCGCCAGCTTTACTATTGGTTGGGTCTTCATTATTAGTGTTAGCTGCTTCGTTAGATGATGTAGAGATCGAGGAAGAGTTTGGGGTGGCTGGAGTATTCAAGACCTCCGAAGATTCCGGTACGGTGGAGGCCGGTGAAGGGAGTGGCAAAGGCGGTGGCTGCTGTAAAGAATCGAATAAAGAAGAACCAAAGTCTTGGTTATGGACGCTAAGCAAGTCCACGAAGCTAAAAGTCGACCCCCACTTATCTCCCTCACATGGCATGTCAAAGATGCTTGGTAAAGCGAAATTACTTGCCGGATTCTCATCGGAAAATGTCGAATTTGCCATCGAAACAAATGAATTATCTGCCTTCATCATCTCTTCTTTCTTCTCCATCAAACTTAATTTGGTATATATAAATCAAACGCAAATATTCTTGCTCATTTGCTAGCTCTTCGTTATTGACTCTCTTGTGCGCCACTACTCCTATTACGAAACAAAACAAAACAAAGCAAAGCAGAAAGCTATGAGCTAAGCAAAGCTGGAGAAATAGATAGATAGAGAGAGAGAGAGAGAGATTGGGACTTGATTTGCTCCTTTTTTAGTGTGAATAGGCTTTGGCTTGGGATTTTGGAAAACAGCTTGGATTTGGAAGGTTTCCCATTTGTAGTTGACCGCCATTTGCCGGTTAATAATGTGTACGGAGCCATGTCGATGGGGACGGTGTCGCCATTAATTGCTTCAGGACCGTCACGGGGCCCACATTTGCGAACGCGGATATTTTGACTGGTTTAACCGGTTGTGTGTGGACGGACCTGGGCATACACGTGGCCTCGTGTGCATGTGAACTTAGGCTCCCTTCTTTTTGAGTTTCGTTCGCGGCTGACCTTTTTAACTTTTAACGGCAAATTGCTTTTTTGTTTTACGTGAGATATCCTCCGCCAAACTTTACCTTAGTTCCGGTCAATGTCTTAAATGGCCTTCCACCTCTTTACTTAACCCCATCAGGTTTAATCGAATTATACATATTCGTTCAATGTGTCGTCGTTTTAAGAGACAATGGTTTTGCATTTTTTCGATTGTGACTATTCGATGTTTACTCCATCACTTCATCTATAAGATTAATCTATTATTTTTTATTTTTTAAATTTTTTTCAGTAGATATAATGATCACATCGAATTAACCATCAACTCAATATATATAGTTAGTTTGTAATTTGTTTTGGGGATCATGTTTAGGGTTCTTTAAATTTTTGTATAATTTATTGAAATTGATCATTTTCTGACGTTTTTGTGCAACTTATGGTATATAAATTTGGCTTATGTATCAAACCATTAATTCGATCTATTGATTTAATAAAACGGAGTCTTTTTATTATTATAAGAGGGCTAATCATCAACCTATTGTTCAAGTATTGTAATTATTCAAATTAACAGATATCATCAAAACAATAATTATATTGAACTGATAGATTAATCTCTCTGCCCATTGTACTTATATGCGTTTTTAGATAGATTTAGTTATTCTCTAAACTAATATTAAAAGAATAACATGATAATGGTGGAATACCAATCCTTAACTTCCATTCATTGCATGATTCTAAAATTGACCACTAACACATACTTTTAGTTTTGTCATATAAATAATAGATTGATCAATGTTATTAGGCCGTCGTATATATATATATATATATATACTTGATGACAACAAATATAATATGAGATAGTAGCCGCACTTTGTGACATGTATAAATATAACCTTTTGCCAAAGATCCGTGATTGACATTTGATCACCAACTTCCTTATTTACTTCCTCTCTTAATAATGTGCAATTAACTCTCTTTAATTTGAACTTTAATAATTAGTAACACGCACACATATACATACATATATGTATGAACATAATGTGCTACAAATTATTAAACTTCATTGATCCCTCGAATATGGGTCCAATAATAGATTGCAAAAGAATCCATGCCAATCAAATCAATCACTTGCATTATGATAAGCCAATGAGATCAGCTTTGTCGTTGCATATTTGAAAAAGAGGGAAAAGGAAGAGTCCTTGATGCCCAAGAAATAGAAGCTGGCTAGCAAGCAAAATCACAGAATATTACGGGACAAACATAATTGAATATATGTGTCATTGGAGTGAAGGAGAGTTCTGTAATATGGTGATTACTTTCATGCAAACACATGCGTGGCTTTCCAAATAGAAAAACAAAACAGATGTTGATATGCCTAAAAAGAAGATAAAACAGAGGAACAAATAAAAGGAAGCAGAAGCATAAAGTTCGATGGGAAATAACCGCGTTGTGAGCGTGCCAAAGAAGCTTCGGCTCGTACGTGTGGCCCATCCCCCGCATTCGCTGACACAAATTGCGCGTCACCAACTCACCTATCGCTCGCTCTTGCCCGGCAAGCCGCTCCCCCTCCCCCTCCCCCTCACCTCCAATTCAATTCAATTCAAGTAAGCAATCAACTCATTTTTACTTCCTAATTATTGACTCTCGTAAATTAACTATATATTCTTTGTGCCATTTTCTTCCGTGGGGTTTAACTGTAATATGATTTTTATTCCTTGAATTAAAACTCAATTTTTTAACATAAATTTTTATTACACGAATTTTTTTAGCATCTTCCTATACTTTCTCACAATGAATGTAATTTAATCAATAATAACGACATAAAACTATATATATATCCAAACTAATTATTTTATATATTGCCAACGGCAATGGGTCATATTCCTTTTGGTGATTGGCTGCTGGAGATATATATATATATATATATATATATATATATATATATATATATATCAATTTATCAAACCTGGTTAAAAGCGATGAATCAAATAATAAAGGAACACATAAGCCTATGATATAATTGAATTGCAACTTTTGGCTCCATTGTTACCCTCGACATGAAGTGGTCAATCTGCATCACATTTGTACAATAAAGTTTGCACCACTCCGAAATGATGGAGGCCCCAGTACTTTGGATGTGATTTTCGTGCTAGAATCATCATATATAAAATTATTAAAGCCAGCTATATGTATAATCGTCATTTCCGGGTAAAAGCTGTTTTTTCTACGAGAAAATTTCAAAAAACTGGTTTTGGAATCGGAATCGGGTTGTCAATTAAATTTCAATCAAGATATGTCAAAAAAGATGTATAGAAAAGGGGAGGGGTACAGGTTGTATTAAATATGAAAAAGTTAAATATCAATGAATCCTTCTGGTGAAGCATTTTTGCTTCGAAACGAAACACCTACATTTGCTTCTCTTCTGGTCCCCATTTGCCTTCACAAAATCGATGTGGGACCAATTGAAAGTCTCTCACGTGCAGGACAGTGTGTTAGCTTTCTCGATTCCTGATGCCTTTCTCTATGCCACGTGTCGAATCACACGGCTGTGGTTTATTTTTTTTTGCTTTCAAAGCACATGCACTTTACGCGGTTTTAGTATATTCCATCCTAGGGTTTGCTTCTGCCACACGCTCTCTCTCCCCCTCTCTCTCTCTCTCTCTCTCTCGCCTTGCTTTTGTTTTCATTTGTTTGTGAATTGTGATCCAATCAAGCTTTAATCATTTACGAAACAATTTGTATGGATCACTGCTACTTTATTGCACATTTTAATTATTTATTTAATTAGCTAGCTGCATGTCACTCATATAAATGAGATAATAATATTAATAATGAAAAGTTTTTATTTTTCAAATATATATACACACACACACTTTTTAATAAGTAAGTATACATACTACACACATACTCTAAAGATGAATTTAAGAACACACATGTTTTTCTACTTAATCTTCATACCTTTCACGGGTAGGGTAAGGATAAGCTAAACTTTCTTTCTTTCTTTTTATTTATACTAAGAGATCGATTCTTACTTGCTTGTGTTTAATTAATGCTTTATATTGTTATTTTGTTATAAACGAATTTAAAAACTTTGATTCCAAATTTTATATATAATGGCTTAAGGTAAATGATCGAAATTAATTAATGTGGGGAATTATCCATTGTGGTTAGACCATCTTTTTGGATTTAAAAATACCACACCAATAAATTTAAGAATATTGGTAAAGAAAAATAATAAGTAATAATTAATTAACTTCGATAAATCATTTTTATATATTAATGGTCAACGAATTTACAGCTTGTTGAAAAGTTTAACATACTACTTCTATACGCTAGCTACTGTATAGGGATATATCCTTCTTGTCTGACCATGCATTTTTATACCCAAGTTTAGAATTTTGGAAAAGGAATATCATTATTTTATCACACATTTATAATTATTAATTGTCTTTTCCCTCTCATTTTGGAATTTAGCAATAGTAATAACCTAATTCATAATATTCAATAAATTATAAATATATATATACACACACACACACAGAGAGTAATTAGTATATTATAGTAAGTTATTCAAAGCATGGCGAGCGGATTAATTAATTAATTAATCATTAAATATCACTCTTTAGGACACATCGAAGAGACACCGACCCATCCTCCTCAAATAATATAAAAAAATAAATAAATAAAATGAAGAGAGCAATTAAGGATTGGTTTGGTATTTGAAATTAGCGTTGTTGACGAGGGCGATCAAATGTGCGAGATGATGTCAAAGTTTTGGGATCTAAAAACTGATCACAGAGAGAAAAGAAAGAGAAACGCATGCAGATGCAGTGGTCAAAAGTCTTAAAGTTTGAACAATAATGCAATGTTTGTGTTTGTTCAACGACACAAAACACTCGTAGATATATCAATGTCTTCCTATTTACACACACTCCACTCTTTCTCTCTTGTGCTCCATCTCATTTTGCTATAACTTCTGCACATGCACATGCTCATGCTCTCCCCTTCTATTTCACATGCATTCTCTTTACTCCTCTCTATTAATGTGTATATATATATATATAGTTATACTGCATATTTATATATTCTTCAAGCATATGCTTATTCATGTACAGATTTGGTAAACTAGAAAACTTAGAGTGAGAATTTGTAGGTTCACATATATATATATATATATATATATATAATGAGGAGAATAACAGTGGGTCGGAAGCATCAAATAAGTTATCGATAGAAAAGTGATGCCATTA
This sequence comes from Boswellia sacra, assembly GCA_013180625.2. Lineage (NCBI taxonomy): Eukaryota > Viridiplantae > Streptophyta > Magnoliopsida > Sapindales > Burseraceae > Boswellia > Boswellia sacra. Next base: position 65,140 of record SNVD02007182.1, on the reverse strand, counting down.
GCTAGCCAAGTCAAAAGTTGTTACAGAATATGATATATGAAGGTTCAGTATATATGGCTTTATTTGCTAGTCTTCCTTAGGATAGTTAATTACTTGGCAAATATTGGTGACTTGATGATAAGGAACAATATATGAATATATCAATCAAACACGCTAAATCATTTCTTAAACTTAAGGAGATTCCATGATAGACAAGTGATAGACATATACCAGGGATTGTAGAAATCAAAATTTCTATTTTTCAGTTTTTTATTTTTAATTGCACATATTTCGAATTCATTATCAAATAATACTGTATATCAAGTTCTACCGCATGATCCCCTGTTTTCACCTTTTATTTAATTAATAAATACAACAACTACACGTATTGTTGTTATACATATGTAATATATTATCCTTAAAAATTAATTTCATGGAATGGCAATAAAACTTTTTCCTCAGTCTCTATATACGTTTCATACATTTTCAATTTAACACGTAATTTCAAGTATTGGTCGGATATATTCTTCTTCTTTTTTTTTTTTAAATATATTTAAAGTCGCTGAATGATGACTATTGCTAATGGTATCAACAGACATGGGATGGAAGGTAGTCTACATGAAAATTGAAATTAAAGAGGAAAAAGCTTCAGATTCTCTGTTGGATGATATTAACTAAACAAAAGAATCATTAATTAGGGTTTGCCTTTTAGTTTGCGTGGTTGCCTTCTCCAGGCAAAGTCAGAATATATACAAATAATTAATCTCCAATTGCCTTGTTAATTTTTTATTAACTTTTCAAACTGTCTAATGCGTATTTATTACTATGTTTTGGTGGCAGGGAATATTTCAGAAGGGCATAGCTAGAATCTTTGTTTCATCACTTATATAAAAAATTTACTTTATATATAGTTAACTTGGATTAATTAAACCGCATCTATACATATCTATATCCATAACTGTAACCGGCCATTTCAATTAATTTATAATTTGAAAGTTAATTTATTTAACTACTACTCAATCTGATCATTCTTTGAAAATAATTCTGCTAGAACGATGATCAGCACATGATGATTAAATATTGTTTATAAAAACGTTGATTTCCCCTCATTGTCTAACGTTCACATTAATATGAAAGCACATATTATTCTGGTCTTTGAATAGCAGACTAATAATGATTTTATATGTATTGATGAGCTCTGAAAGCTGGCTATAGCTTACATCTTTAGACGTCATATGGGTTTCGATTCTTCTATAGATTAATTAATGTTAATGTAATTAGTGCAACCTAGAGAGCAGCTGTAATTTCCTAGTTTGTTACATTAAAGAAATGTGAAATTAAAGTTGAAATAATGTGATCATTAATGTTGAAATGTGAGGATTAATGATTCCTTTTCTAGATTAAAGTTGACATCACCGATCCACTAATGGCCATTTGTAGAACTAACTTAAATTAACTTGTTGCAGCTGCTTGTGATTACGTATAGATAAACAAAGCTAGATTCCGCAGAACCACCACTTATTCCTTCTCTAATTTTATTTATTTCCAATTCTAAGCAGGATCCGTGCCAGATTTTCCCTTTAATATATATATGGGATTAAGTATTCTCATTAATATATATATTTGTTACTTTTTAGACTTATAGAGCTTATCCTCTAGTCATAGGATTATTAATATCTTAATTAATTGTAAAACTAAGGCTCTCTCTCTCTCTCTCTCTCTATTGTGACTATAGTCTTGTTATTAGTCAACCCAACCACTCGAATTAAACATCAAGAAGGGTCTTGATTTAGACTACTTATTGATTAATTTATGAGGCCACAGTTATGACCTAGTCAACAATGGTTAATTTACAACTATTTGAACATATTTTTTGTTAACGAGAAGTGCTATCATATAGAATAATAACACTAGTTGGTAGATGAATATGAATGGAAAATTAACTTAGTTTGTAAGTTTTCGGGCATGGAAATGAAGGTAGAATGTTGAAACTTGGTTGTCATCTTCTCTATTTATATATAAAAATATTCTTTTAACATATTAGGTCACCTAAAACAAGATATACGTTAACTCTTCGTTAACATTCAACATGAGGTAGCTCATTAATTGGAAAAGAAAGAAAGAAAGGGAATTTAATTAAGAAATCATTAAGCTTTAGAAAAATGAGCATAATGGGTCAAAATCTTAAAAGCGTATAGAAGTTATTAATGGTTGTTAATATTATTAATTAATTAAATTACCATTAAAACAAGACTTGACCATTCAATGACTATAACAGCATTAAATTGAAGAGGGAAGAAATAGAGAATGGAAGACAAATTGTAGTCACGTAACATCAGGAAGGAAAATGAGGATGTATAATTGATAATTCATAAATGAACAGAGTAAAGGTAACCCAAACCCAAACCCAAACCCAATCCGTTGACATTTTCTTCAATTCTAGTAGTTTCATGAATGAAAACACCCAGCGATGATTGCGGCAATTTCAAGTTACTTTAATAATTAATAATAAATTGTAGACCATAGATTAATAAATTTAATACAATTGAGGGGATATTTTGGTACTAAGAGAGGATCTTGGCCGCACATGATAAGGTCAAAGTCAAAAAAATAAATGATTATAAAAATGGTAACGCTAAACGCGTCGTTAAGAAACGGACAAAACGACTTTAATAACACAAGGCAGTGAGTGAGGACAAATCACCCTCGTTTTGCGTGCACGTCTCTCGCCTATTAATATTTACTACGATTCCTCTCTTCACTTCTCTCCGCTTTTTTTTTTTTTTTTTTTTTTAATTGAATGAATGAATTCGAGTTGCATGCTGTTGTTAGCTCCTACCCCTTGATAACGTTAACATTCCCCTACCCAAGTGCAGTCAAAATGCTTCCAATTCAAGCTAACACTTCTGCGTCTGTGTTTGATTTTGAAGAATGTGGACGACCTTGTAAGAAATGAAAATGGTTATGTTTGGTTTGACTGATGGATACGTTTTTATTTTTTTTTTCCTTTTTAACAAAATTCGTTTTCATTGGTATCTAAGCCAATTAGAATGAGAATCATGGTAGTCATATATATCTATAATTATTATGTTGAAAAAATTTTTTCTCATCATCATGAGCTTATGGCCTCACCATGGTTAAAATCAAAGATTCTTTTTATCATTTTTCCTTGAAGAAAAATACCTAACTTAGTATTTAATTGCATTACTCATCCGCCAGCCTTGTATGGTATGGGCTTGGTAGGATAGGAACATACTGGGTAGGGAGTAAGGTTCCTTGGCCTTGGTTATTCATTTTTATCGCAAATAACTCAAGTGGCGGACGAAATCTATTCTCGTGACTGGAAATATGCGGCTTTCCAGGCAGTCAAATCTCTGTGCATAATATTCTATGCCTACAACCGAGTGAGAAGAGAGACATCTCGGACTCATAATCAGTTTTTTAATCTCACAACCACGCCCATATGCATACATAGAATACATAAAAACAATATAGAATGTCAACACCAGAAGCAGGAGGAGAGAACAACGGAAAGGAAGATGTTTGGCATTTGAATGTTGACTATTTGATGGTGTCAAAGCCACATGGTAGAGGGATTGGGACCATCGATTTAATAAATGGATCCCTTTTCTTAAGGTCAACAAAGGATGAAATGAGACCGCTGTTGCTTCTCCAATTGACATGTATATGCATTATATTGACTGCTGTGATCAATTCTTGGTTTGGTCCATCCACAGAAGAAGAGAAGCTTTCCTTTCTTTTCTTGAAATGACAGCTACATGGCCCTCGGGGACATATTACCATGGCCTATTACATTGCATTTGTAACAAAATGCTAAAAAAATGATCGGCAAAACCACCCAATAAATGCAAATATTTATGGGCTAGGCCAGACGTTTTTGAACATGAAATATTCACGTTCACATATGGACACAACTGCTCCGCAGCATATACAGAAATCACTTACAGATATTGCCTACGATTTTAGTTGTCACAGACAAGCTCAGGTCCACCTTTAACAAGGCCCTTAAGGGCATTTCAAGATTCAATTTCAAGTCAGGCGACGCGAATAACTCCGTTTTGCAGCAGAAGTGCATCCCCACCTAACTGGTGGAATAGAGTCAAAAAAAGAAGCCTTAGAAAATTATAATTCAAGCGTGAACCCTTAACTGCGGTAGTTTTCCGTCTTCTAAAGGCACCACCAGCTTATACTTCAAAAAGCGAAATCATTTCTTTAGTTGACTTGATAACGTTAATAAGGTTAACATAATGTCATTTCAGACTAGGGATTTACAGTTTTACAACAGCAGACATCCAGAATTACGACCACTTTAGGAAAGTATAAGATGAGGCTGACATCACAAAAGACTCAACCCAGCCATCTGTCAGATAAGTTTTGGATAATAGTATCGTACACTTTATGAATCAATATATCAATTTCTAAATTTAAATAAAACATTCCTATAAATTTACACTTTATATATTTATTTATAATTTTTATATATTTATTTATAACTTTCAAATATTAATTCATAATTTTAATATAAATTTATAGAAATTTAAAAATTGATATACAATACATCAGGTATCCATAACCACACCCAAAGATTTGGTGGACAGATATCTTCGCAGTCAAGCTTCTTTGGGACCCATAATTTCTTACACTAACCACAGATTTTGAAAATTTTAAACCTTGAAATTAAAAACTACAAATTACCCATTAACCGGTCCATGTCAATGCAACTATGAACCAATATACTACTATCAAATCAAATTGAACAAGTGATTGAATATTAAAGTTTTGCACAGCATTAAAACACACCCTAAAAGTTGCAGTGAGACCTGTATCAGTTCAAGCCCAAAAGTTCTATCTTATCAACAATCAAAACTGGTCCTAGCACTATCCTGTAGTCTGTCTTCCAGAGCAGATGTGCTTCAATGAACCATAATTGGGAACTATAACTGTTGATGAGGAGGATGACCAACAAAGTACAACTTAAATCACCCAAGAACACACAGACAATCCATTCACCTGAATGAAGTTACACGAGAGATTAGGACTACACTCTCATCTAGTAAAACACATTCTGCCACCTGTGAGTCTGTTTGTAATGGGAATTTTTAATTCATGAATCTTTAGCAGCAGCAGCTTGTCGAATTCTACGTTGATGAACATCCCAATTATAAACACGTGCTATAGTTACCTGCCCAAGGATATATAGTGAAGAGCTAGCATAAATTGTACGTTAAAGAGAAGTGAGTATGCTTGCTAAATTTCTCCAGTCCGATGCCACTGAATATCAGTCACACTTTTGGTGCCCCTTGGGCTCCATCATGCTGTATTTCCAAGCTTTTATGCTTAATATATATACATATAGTTTGCACCTACATACCTGAGTTATAGTAACTTGATCCCTCAAGAATTGCAAATCAGCAATAAGAACTTCCAAACTTGCTTTAGCATTTTCTAAATTCTTTTGCAGAAGATCAGCGGCCTGCATCACAAGTCAAAAAGGAACTTATGCTTGCATCCTTAATGCAGTAAATGATAACTTAAACAACATCTTCAATAGATAAGCCAGACCTCCTCATATGAATATTCTAACATTACATTGGCCCCCAGCCATAAACACACAGAGTCACCATTCTCAATGCGAGCGCGTGAATATATGCCTTCAGACACTTCAAAATCAGCAATAAATTCCTGTAGTACAAAATAGGTAAGCATAAAATATGAGGAGGACAGAGAACCATGAAACCACTAGCTTTAAGATCTTCAGTAAAAAGGAAACCAGCCTATACACACTGCTATCTAACCATAGCCCCAAACTCCACAGATAATATTCCAAACAATACAGATTGATAATCCCTGGTTCATAACAGTAGCATATACCATTACAGCTCACTGCATTCAGGTCCCATGTACTTTCACAACTATTTCTCTCAAGGATAGTAAGAAATGACTTCAGTGACTGTCTAGAAAATTCAATTGAAGGCACAGAAGGCTGTTTCCCTATTTAGGGACCGAAGAACTAGCAGGTCGGGACCCTCAGATGTATTCATTGCTGCCTAACTGAAATCTAAATTAATTATTAAAAAAAAAGGCCCCTGAAAGGTGTTAGAATATTATAAAATGTTTCAATTTTCTAAACCACACAGATGCAGTCAGCACAGACCATCAAATTGGGATGCTCAATGGACAACAAAGATAAGCACAGGAAGGTCAGAAGTCAGAACACCAACCAGTAAAAGGATTCTTTTCAGTCTAAAAGGAGCTTTAGGTGGTGGAATAAGAAGAATATGATAAAGTCAGAAAACCTTATGAATCCTATCCTGGAATATGCACGCTTAACGAAGTCAGAAAACCAGATGAATCCTACAAGTAAAATGCATGGAAAATATACTAGGTGAAACTTTAATCCAAGTAAGTATTGAAAGAGTCCACGGGACTAATGTTTGGCTTGAGCAGCCATGTAAGGAACCATTTATTCATCAAGTGAATGACAAAAAGTGTGAAACCCTACCTGCATATGGTTAAGGGAAACAAGCAATGAATGAGCAACTCTATTTAATTGGATGCATTGGTTGCGTCTATGTTGAATGAAGACTTGTGAAGGTAGGCAGTTATAATATAGGCTCAAACTTCATCTAAGAGAAAGGTTGCACACTCCTTAACAGCTAGATTGACTATGAAGGCAACACACCGTTGAGGTTGACACAGCAATCAGAAATGAAGGAATATTTTCTTGAAGATAAGCACATAACCAACTATGGTTAATTTTTCAGCAAGCATGGGTATATTTTTGTTATTATTAATTTTTTCTAATCTCACTTCACCATGAGATCTATTTTGAGGGCCAAGGCTTATATGTCTACACCAGGTGTTAATCCTCTTTTTACTTTTCAATAAATTTCCCCATTCTATCAAGGTTAGAACCTGCCCCAATAAAGGGCTGATAATGATATAATGGTGCTGAAAAAATTGAGTTTTATAGAATATGGGTGACAATGAGAATAAGGCTGAGAAGAAGCACTAGAAAAGAGAAAAATTTTAGAAGGAGACTCTAAGGAGTCATAAACTTGTAAAACCCAAAATGGGCTGTATTAGTGAACAAGCTACAATAGTTGATGGTACTTATTAAGGAATCAAGCACTTTTTAAGAAGTTCAAGATTACATAATTTGTGATATGACACAGAGCTTATAGCGGCTAAAATAAGGTTGCAACTCAAAAAAATAGATACCAGTCCCATTAAGCATGATAATGCATGGTTCAAGACCAGTGGTTCCATTCTGTAGAACTTTTGCACAATTACCCATTCTCTGATCTGCCAGACTAACCAAAAAATCTATTCATCAGATTATCTATATCTGCTTAGAAAGAAACAAATAACATTCATTCTGCTATTTGACAAGTGAATCACCCTGTCATCGTGTGAATCATTAGCAAACATGACAATAAGAAATATATCCAACTACCACTAATTCAAACCATGATTCTTATTATCCAAAATCAAAGAAACTACAAAAACGAACCTCACCAGTGCCCTTCTTAGCTCGTAAAGTTGCAACTACATCCAAGCACTTCTCAATATCAGGGATCTTTGCCTGTCACAATAACCATCAAGAGTTATGACAAAATTGTTATAAATGTTCATAGAAAATAAAAGAGTATCAAAGTTATCAAGTCTTGAGGCTGGATGGTAAATCCAAAAGAATAACTCAAACAAAATAAACTGTAGAAATGCAAAGCAGTAAGAGACTTAGATTTTTAGAATTTGAAGTCAAGAATGAAAGAACAGCAGAAATGTGATAAAAGTATTTTAAGTTGCAAGCAAGATTTCAGAGTTAATATATTATGATGTTTCGGAAACCTTTAGCGAAACAATGGAATACGAAGAAGTTAGATCAGTATACTGCAAGCTGGAAAACAATTTCATAATTACAATTTTCAGCCTTTCTTTCTTGACAAGCTAGTAAGTCAGCTTACGGAAAAACGGCTGGAGTCTTGTATAACTTCCAACAGAAGGCAAAACAGACACAAAGCAATTAGCCATCTGAAAAAGTTCAACTACCCCAAAAAGAACAAGATTAAAACAAATCACAGCGGATACTTTTTGTTCTGACATGCACATTCATGCTCATAGAAAGCCCTTCAAGCAATAAAAAATGATGCTTTTGAAAGAATAGAGGAAGCAGATCTTGCAATGACATTGAGAGTATTACTGAAACTCAAGTCAACAAACCACAATAACGTTCAAGAGTTCCCACACAGTTATTATAAGCCTAGGGCCGACATTAAGCGACATTAAGCTCCAAGCATTTCGTTGTTTTCTGTTACAGGGAACTACACCTCCATATAACAAACAGAAACTAGTTAAACCACTATTTCCCACGACTCATGTTAATCAGTTCATGCTTCAGCAAAAGCTTTGGACTAAGTTTAACCATCCCTGAATTTTTAAGCATTAACAGTAACATAAATGCACATAACAACATCACCTAAGCATAATCTAAATTCAAAACAATTACCAAAGCTAGGACTTGCAATCCACATCTTCAGAACCTTATTTGTGTTGTTACAACCCACAAATAACAGCTAACAAGACAAAAATCTACCAAGCTTCATGTTGATTGTAGTATAAATGATTGATAAACGAAACATAAATTTGAAGACTTTACATAACGGGAAAAAAAAAAAACCAATTAAAATAAGAACACCTGAAGATCCCTTTGCTGAGCAAGAAGTTTCATCTCAACCAACTTGTATTGCTGAAGTCTACAACAGTAAAGTAATTGACTTTGATGAAGCAAGTAATATTATTCAATACAAAGAAGAGATTTTGAAGAGAACCCAATTGAGAGAGTTACCTTTCTTGGAGAAAGGCAAGAGTAGAGTTGACATCGAGACCTAATTGAGAGAGATAAGTTTGCACATCTTCTACGAACTGAGCTGCCGGTATTCCTCTTCTCTCTGTTGTTGTTTGACGAGAAGACGATATCGTTTCTGATGAAGTTGATGCCATTTTCCGGAGAGGTTACTTGTGGCTTTGCTGTGTTTTTTGTTGGCGAATGACCTTGATCTTCGCTGAGGTTTAACTCTCACACCAAACACCAAGTCGGGAGGCGTCTGCCGACTCGCTGTCGTCTCGTAAGCGGAATATACGGCGTCGTTTCGGATGGTCTTTCGCGAAAAATGACTGGCTGTAACTAGAAAACGTAAGTGGGCTCTATTGGGCCAATGAAATCATCGTCTGACTCTACCATGGCAGCACTACTAAATACCCCCATCATCTGTATCTCATTTTATAGCCCCATTCTATTTGACCCAATAACAAAGGGAAAATTTTGTGTGAGACAGGTTTACCCAATCAAATAGCGGAGTGACATGGGTGATTATGAAAATAAAACTTTGGTGATATTGAGTAGGCGAGTTGAGAAAAGAGAGAAATGGGAAATAACCCAGTACCAAAGCTTAAAAAGAAAAAAAGAAAAAATCTTAACTATCATTCAACAAATGATAAAATATGGATTCATAGATATACTACCTTAACCTTAATATAATGATACGATATATCAATTCCACGCAGTAACTAACCAACTGAAAAGATTAAGAATGCCCAAAATAGGAATTTACTTTGAATTCAAAATTAACGAAGGTTTTTAGAGGACTTCACTTCTAGGCTTTAACTCAGAAAAGGATAATTCTTTTTCATTTATTAATTTTTTTATGCTTGTATTGTTTCCCGCACTCAATACACACGCAATCAATAATACACTGATAGTATGCGCAGTTGATAGCCGTGTTCAAGGAAATTAAATATAGCTTATTTCACTTTCTACACCAATATAATTACTTTGTTAATTCTGAAATGAACGTGGTGGTAGAGTCATCAATGAACTATTCATCAGATGGTGACAATAAGCTGATCGCAGTTTGCATAATCTTCACCTTCATTTGTAAACACACGATGAAATCAGCTGTCTCTCTGAAGAGCCCATCCAAGCCAGTGGACTTGTTACTATTTGGTACAAGCTTTTTGAGGGTTTTAATCCTTCTCTCAATTCCATTAATGGGCCTCTTAGAAGTACTAATCCTTCTCTTCATTAACATCCTTCTATGCTTCTTGCAAATGTTTACTCTTTCTCTCCCTTGCCTTCTCCTCATTGCAGGAGAAGCCTTCAGAACTTTGAACCGTGGAGAACCATTTAATGACTTCAAACTGCTCTTATCGTGTGGGATCATACCCTTCAAATAAAGGGAAGGTTGTAGCGATGGAGGAGAAGATCCCATATTGGACAAATGAAGCAAGGATTAATTTGATGAGATGAATCTACTCAATCTCAATGTGAGCAGTTTGTGGCTCAAAAGAAGTATATCCAAATTGCCAAGATAGCAGCATAATGGCAAAGAAGACATATTTATAAACTCTTGTTGGTGGGAAATGATGATAATGAAAAAAAGGGGAGGCCCACAGTAATCTCCAAGGGCATGGGATGAATGAATGTTGTGGTTGGAGAGGCAAATGAACCTGGGCATTGCTTGATGTTATGGTGATGTACTATCAATGCCAATTCACATGCTTTCACATGATTCCTTGAACACATAAACTCTCCTAGCCGCTTTCTTTATCCTCACCCCATTCAACACAGCCTGGATTATTCGTTTCTTTCCTTAAATTTATTCCAGTTTAATGAATATTCAATATCAATGACTCATTTTCCAAAAATATGAAAGTGGATAAACTAATGAATTCGATTGTGGGTTTAAATGGAAGACATCGGGAATTTCTTTTGGTTCATGAATCCAAAGCCGCATCTGGTATTTTTCACTTTGTTCTTTTATGAATCCAAATCCTGTTTTCTGTGCTGCAAATTTTCCAATGCAATTTATATTCAATCTCAATCACATATTCTTTTCAAAATTCAAAATAATTCAAAATCAAACACATATTCCTAAATTCAATTAAAAACAAAAATACTGGATTCATATATGTTAATGAATTATTTCTATCCGTACCTGGTCCATTGTATTTCTACCAAGTTTCACAGTTAATTCTATGAGCAATATAAAATTTTCAAGAAGAGTATATCTAAGATGATTTTTTTTCTATTCATTTGTGTGACAATATTTTGCGTATACAAATTTAACATATGTAATGTCATTGTGTGAAGATTAAGTTGGCGGCTAGGTACATGGACTAACATTAGGGAGATTTCTATTCAGCCCCACCTCTTATCTCATTAAACCCCCGTTTTTAAAGAAAAATTATTGAAATTTTTAAATTGATTCTATTACCTTATTAAACATTATTTATTTCCTAAATTACATTTTATTTATTTATGTTTGTCTTCATTTACACAGTTTGTAGGTTCTTAAATTAAATAGAATTTATGATTTATAATTTGATTGTTTCCTACGCAAATTTATACTGTTTTTCTGTTTTTCTGATTAGGACCTTCAAAAATCATTCATATTGATATGAACAATTACATATTTATTATTTTATTTTAATAAGATTTAGAGGACCACCAAAAACACAAAGAAGAAGAAGCTTTGAACAAAATGTAGACGAATGATGTTCGTTATTTTAAAATCAAGAGTCAGCCGTTAGGATGTTATCAAGTTTAAGATTTTCCGCTGAGAGTACTTCAACATACGTTGTCTTCGACTTTGAAAACTCTAACAAGCTAGAAGCAATCTTTTCTCCAAGTTTGAGCGAGAGGGCCGGCCTGCTAAGAAAATGATTGAATAAAAAAATCTTTAATTAATTGCTATTATCAGTAGAAGAAATTTTAAATTTTATTGACTTGTGATGTCAAGATAGTATAAAGGAAACTACCCTAAATGTTTTGTTTGTGCATTAGAATTTTTTTTATATCCTTTTTAGTAATTTTCAATGAGAATAATATTATTAAAATATATAAAATTCAAATGGGGTCGAGTGAGATGGAAAGTGGGGTTTGAAGATGATATCTCCTCATATTAATGTGTTTGGTTTCAGATTGAGGCTTCTACGCAGGGCTGAGCAAGTTTGGCTAAAAGAGAGTTTCCAAATGCACCACAAAATAAATACTCTCAATGTTCAATAAGGATAATGTGGCCCTATCCACCAAGCACGAATTATTCGTGGAAGGAGTCTTTCAAATTTTTAATATATAAAAATAATCTCTCTCTAATCCTGTCCAATCTGTTTGAAATTCTGATGAGTATCAATAATCAGGTTGAAGAATTGCGTGCTACTAGTGGCCGCTATCAACTAAGCGTGACTCACCATGCAATGCAAGAAGGATAGTGGATTTGAAGATTGAGTGTCATATCTGTCAAGTCCTGACTCTGAGAATGGAAATCACGTATCACAAAATATATAAATCATGTGCAATGTTTGGAAACTCTAGCTCTATAGTCATCTCAACTGTATCTCTCTTGAAAAGAAGGTTCATATAGGGAGTAATTATTCTCTTTAATTCATTCACCTCTCAATTATTATTTAACAAGTCAACTCATGATCACCCTTCAGCACCGCAGCCCTGTCTATGCATGTCAATACATCACATGATGTCCTCCAGGGCTAGGGCCTACAAATCCTTATTTTCCTCTCAAACTCCAAACCTAGCTAGCCATGCTTCTACTTCTCTATATCTAATAAAATATCTTATTTATCCTTCACATACATATTCTTATAAGTAATTAATTTTTTAAATCGTGATTTTATTCCAATCAATATAATATAAAGGATGAATCATTATGATTAGGGTGGCCAGAAGTGTTCCCTGATTATATTTCCCTTCTTAATTGCCTTACATTGGTTATTGCTCCAGGCAAGGTTGTAATGGTTAGAAAGGATCTAGTGATTGATTTTGAGAAAACAGACCAAATTTGATTAGCTGCTTCCAAGTGAACCCAAAATTGAAGATGAATGGTTTGACACATATTGGCCCCGTGTGGGTGGATAGAAATGGAGGGTCATAATCTAATAATGCGCACGGCCAAGGGAGCTGTTGCAGTCTGTAGACAGGGGTCTCCTGCCAACGTGCAACAGCTCTTCTGAGCCAAGCACTGATTGGAATTCGAATTAATTTAGAGGCCACAATAATTAAGAGAATCCTGGCCACAGTTAGAGTTGATTAGTGGATAGGTGGACAAAACAAATCATTTTCTAATCACACCCGCTTAGATAAGGTATCCAGATTTACATTCAGTCCTTGTTAGATTATTATATGTCACAATTTGCGGAGTCTAAGAGATCCCACTCCAATCCTAGTGGTAGACGAGTAGCCTTTAGTTTTACAAGTGGTAGGCAGTAAGGCAAAAAAGACAAAGTGCCCCAAACGTTTTTTGCCCTTGAAACAGATGAAGATTAATAAGATTGATAGGCGATAATGCATACATGGATGCCGCACATAACATATATATGCTAACATGAAGCTATGCTTTCCTGTATATAGTTAAGAAGAAAAAACCTTCTTTAATTTACGTATTTTCATAGCATTATATGTATTAAAATGCATGGACTTAAATAGGGCTCACTTCACTCAGTCTTTTTTATTTTAAGACAACTAGTGGATATGCATTGACAAAAAACCTTCCTTCATTCACTTCTTCTGTATAGTTTACTAACTAAAATTAGCATTTGAAGTAGTCTAGAAATTTAGCTGATGTTCGCTGTCTCCTCATTTCCCAATTAAAGGGTACTTGGAGGCTTCATTGGCAGTTAGAGAAATGGTAGGTAGTAATAAGTGGGGGCATTTTAAATGCAAGCTAGCTAGCTTCACTTTTGATTAAATCATATCATGCATATCCATGTGCCATGTTAGTGTGTTACCCCACTCAGGCCTGCTCAAGCTTCTTTTAGCGGGTAAAAGTATAATATTTGTGCACACAATACTTCTCCTTCTCATTCTAACATTTTCCTAATTGGATCATCTACAGAGAAAATTTAAAGAGATTAAAATATATAGCAGTAGTTGATAGCTTTATTGGATCAACTGGGGTTGTATAATAATTGTGTTAAATCCCTCTCGTGAAAAATTGTATCATCATTTTTGGAAATTAATCTAGAGGCTCATCTTCAAGTCAAAAGGGCGCACATGATCTTCTGGGATTGGAAATGAAGAGATATAAACGTTATAGAATGGATGCAATGCATATTGAAAGGGGAAAAGAGATTGGTCCGATTGTGTGGGGCTTCTAGGTTTCAGAAAAAAAAAGGTGATTTAATTGATATTCACCTGTTATAGCCCAATTAAGTTGCTGAGATTGGTCCCCATGCATATGATTATCATTTGTAATTGGTTTCTTCAATTTGTTGGAACGTAACAACAGTTTGGCATAATTTGTGCCTGTATGCATCCATGTTTAATTGGGAAACCAACATTGAGGCATAAAGACAATCTCGAAAGGGAATGTGCAACATACATATTGGCTGTTAGCTAGCTGGCTTTAGCCACCAAATATCAATCTCTTCTCTGAAGTATATATTGTCACCGTTGCGTGCCTTTTCTTGTTCTTCTCATTGTTCAATGTATATAACCATAACAAGCATGATCAAATGCCCAGATGGCCAAATATATATGTATGTACAATTTTGTTCATATATGTTGATTAATGTCACTAATTTTGATTGCCATGCGATAATTACTACGTACTGTCTCCTAAATAATTGAATCGTGCAACTATTTTTGGATAATTCTTTATGTATAGGTCAATAATATTTTACTTATACGACTAGTTGCGAGTGGAAGTTCAGAGGCTCTAAAGCTAGCGACATCGATCGAGATGCTACATAGCAATCTAGATAATCAAATTTAATTAATTAGGTGTAAGTAATATTGGACTGTTAGAAGAAACAAAACAAAAGAAAACCCAGCTATGTGCTTGCTGAAAACCCTAATGCATATTTTCATTAGTTTAATTCGTTGGCTCAATTAGACGAAGAAAAAGTCAACGATCGTATATTAAAAACCGATATTTTTTACGGAGTGAGATTATATAAATGTATATTATATAACGATATATAACACAACTGAACTAGCTCGGTGGACGAGTGATGAGTAATATAATTAATGGACGAGTAGTAGCGGTGGCTGGCAAAAGCACATAGGTTTGCCATCCTCGCAAACTTGTATCTTTTTCTCTCTTTTTAACTTTAATATTATTGGAGTTTAATTGAGCAAAGCATGGCCCCTCCATGTGGCGTAGAGAATACTTTAAAGTTAATTATGCAAATAGTTTAATGCATGTCGTTTTCTTTTTCTTGGATTTTGATGTATTCACATGGGTGCATGTCGTAATATAAGTTAAAGTTGGAAAAGACGGGTAGATGATATGATATGATATGAAATATCCATCCATGATGGATTGAGAGAGATGAGATGAGCATGCAAGGGAGACTACTCTAGAGTACTAGAAGGTTGGTTTGGTTTTGCTTACACGGCATAAAACTGTTAAGTTAAGTGTGCATATTTGTGATTTTTGTGTTGAAGACGAGTGTGTCATGGCTAATCATTTTCTTCTCTTCATATGGGTGGCATCTCTCACTCTCTCTCTCTCTCTCTCTCTCTCTCTATATATATATATATATATATGTGTGTGTGTGTGTGTGTGTGTCATCTACTTTTCTTAATTTAATTACTTATTATCTTTAACACCATCACCATCTTTGTTTATACTAACTCCTTTTATCATTTATTCTGGGCTGGCATTTTCTTTATTATAATATATATTAAACAACAAATTACAGGTGTTGTTGCTCAATTTCATTATTAATTGAATGCCTATTAATTCTAGCCTATTCTATGTCGATCGATCAAATCAATTGTCTCTGATCGATGCTTGCAAATTTGAAGAGAATTCGTGAGATTAGTTTCTTCTTTCATCTCTTTTTGAGACTGATGATTGATAATTGTGCTGAGGTAAACTTATTGCATGTATGCACAAGTTTTATCACGTTTATACACAGTACCAAGAAGTCCCTCTCGCCAGGGTTAACTTTTTCAATTCATTTTCTTAGTTTTCAAACATATTTGATCATTTGATATTTTGTAATCAAGTAACTATATGAAATTAAGTACCCAAGAATCGATGTTGTTTCTGTTAAACGGGACAATCTCATTAGGTTATGTAGACTAATTAATCTTTTCTTTTCAAATTAAAGAAAGTGAAATATTGAAAAATGCTACTTCTTCCCTGTTATAATAATGATCATAAATTAACTCATTACTCAAGCAATGTTAGTAAAGTCAAAGTTTCATTCATTCCTTTGACAGCATATTGTTTAAATAAAGCACTAACACTTGGGGCTCAAGTTTAGTAGCAGCTTACCCTTTAAAATTCTCTACATGGCACATGCTTGGCACTAAATGATTCTGTGCTGAGAGGAGGCGACGAATTTTTCAATTTTTTTTTTTATTGGGTTTCGTAGGGCTTGAGCCAACTGAGAAATCGACAGTTTAACGAAAGTATGGCGATATTATGGCCATTCTCTATTAATTCTGGACCTAATTAATCGGCTTAACAATGGATTCCCATCTGCCTTATTATTGCTTCAATATTATTCCTTGAAAAATGAGATCAATTATTGGTGATGATTATTTTGAACATGTTAATTATGTGATTAGGTGTTTGAGAAATATCTGGTCATTGATCCTAGCTTTTTAACTTTTCAACCAAGGAAGTTTGCTGTTGTTGAATTATGGATTGACATTAACATGAAATCTTTTTAGCTCTCAACCACTTACTATTTTTTTTTTTAATTTTTATGTGTGTGGAATTTGGAGATCCATCAAATTCAAATCATAAACCGATTTCATTAATTAGAAACTTTCAAGGAATTATTCATTAAGACAAGCTAAAGTTTGAGAAGTTTATTTTATTACTTAAAATGAATTGAATTTGATAGTAATTAAGCTACTAGTTGCATAAAGAGGTACTAATTTAATTATTAATTATAAAGAGGGAAAGTGCCACGTAGAAGAGGATATTTCTTTTGATATATTTAGTGGCTAAACATGTTAGATTACTTTAGAATCAATTCTGTTTTTCCCTTAAATATAGCAACATATATTCTTCTTAACTGTTAGAAGATTAATTATTGGGAAACATGAGCATATATTTGGAAGAAAGTGCAGTAGCGGTGGTGGTTGGGCCCAATTGGCTCTCTCTATTCTATCCATTAAATTATGAAAACTTGGCCTAAATCACACTCCTAAACCACGAAATTAAAGATTGCCAGCAAGATCAATAATTCTGTTTGTCTCCAATTGGACAAACACAATATTTAGGACTCTATTGGGAAACCAAATATAGGCACCATTCCAATCAAAAGAAGCTGAATCTTGATCAATTCATTAGTGCATTTGCACCTCTTCTCTTGGACTCTTCAGCTCATGCGGTAAATTCACTTCATTTTGGGTTTCTTTCCCTAATTTGAACATTATTATATTAAATTAATAGTGTCTTGTAAATCAAATCGAATTAAGGATTTTGCAATCATTGTAACATGTGACTCAAAAGGTTTGTGGTGTCACCAGGAAAACAAATGGTAGGCGCCCGAGTGGCTACGTTGCTTTTACTTCGCTTGTAACTGTTCATGGTTTTTCAACTTGGAGCCCATTAACTAGTGCGGGATGTTGACAACTAAAAAGTGACCCATTTGATTTGTTTCCATATCTCTCTCTCTCTCACAAGTCTCAGCAGTCTCAATAGTTAAAGCAACCAAGATCGTTGCAAGTTTTTTCAATCAAAAACAGACTTTCTTCAGTCAAAGGGGATGGTTTTACTCTCATGTGAAAACAAACAAAACATTAATGCCGAATGGGGACTCCTGTTTTTGCTGCTGAAAAAGAGGGAGAGGCTTAAATAGACGCACATGGGTGCATGTGTAGTCTGATGTTTGAATGCCCCAACACAATGAATGCAAACAGAGTGCGCTCTTAAATTGCTCACTTTTGCTTTGCAAAATAAGGCCTAAACAAACAAAATCCAATTACATGCATCACACGCCAATGCCATGGTCCTTAACTCCTTCAATTCAATCCGTCACTAGTCTGCTACCGTCACTGCCTTCATCTCTTCCAGAAACACCCATCTGACAGTGATGAAACTCCGCTGCACCCGTGTGCCTCTCGGCAGAAAGTGATTGTGAAAAGGTGGCCACTGCCCATTGTTTGGTGGAGAAGAGACGAGGTACAGGTGTCGACCATGAGGATTCTATGGCGAGAGCGACCCTTTGTTGGGCATCCTCAAGGGTGAATTAGGAAGACTACTACACCATCCCAATCCAAGCCAAGGCCACCGCACTTTACCTTCTCTCTCATGTGCCAAAATAAGGGTTTTGTCAATGTGGGGTCAATAACCCACATGACATGTCCCAGATTTCTCATGAGTTTTTGGCGTTTTCGCTAGCTTTTGGGCAGTGGAGTTGGATATCCAAGACATGCTCTCATCCCATAAGTGACATTTGGTAACTCAGACATGACCAAGTCCATCTCATCTCCCTCCCCTTCTCTCCGGTAGTTTGTTGTTTTATGGTAAATCAAAATCGAACATGCCCAAATAATTGACCTCTCACTGATAACTGATAACCATATTGTTGGGTCACTTTCTCTGTTCTTCCCGTTCTGATAATTTTATTAGGCAGTAATGTATCCGCAACCTCTGAAAAATGTTTGTTTCGGATTCCGTTTTCAATTTCAAGCCAAAGCCACTAGGACTTTTGGATAAAGAAATTTCAAAAAGAAAATAAGTTAAAATAGTAAAGTGAAATCGAATAACAGGTCACATCTTTAACGTATGTCTCAACTCAACCCCAATTAATTATCAAATCTAAACACCGCACATTGAAAACCAATCCAAGCGCCCATGAAATGCAATTGTCATTTCCCTCCTGGAAATGCTCTCAGCAGCCACATGGAAAACCCCCGTATCAAGACAAACAAATCGAATGGATGCGCTCCAATTTTCTTATCAACTTTCAACACCAAGCAAATGCAAAACTAATCTTACAAACAAAAACGTTACTTTTTATCAGATTATGGCTCAAAACAACTCATCATAAACTAGAGCATTTGCACGTCAATTGTTATGAAAAATTTTTAAATGCTACAGTTAAAAGTCAAATTAATCGATGGTTAATATGGTGATTCAGAACACAGTTTAAAAAAAGTTTCAAAGATCATGGAAAAAGAATATAAAAATTAGAGAGTTCCTTCATCCTTCAAAAGAGGTAATTAATTAAAGAGAGAAAAATATGTATTCAACAGGAGATTACCGAGCGAGAGGGAGAAAATAAAAAAAAAAAAATTACAGGTTGCAATTAACAAGAGTTTCACCATCACCATCAACATCAGGTGGTAGGAGGGGCGGCTGTACTAGAACTAGAGCCGCCACCGCCACCGCCGCGGCCAGAGAGGAGATCAGCAAGAGCAGTCATGGCTCGGACCTGCATCTCAAGGGCAGCTATATAATCAGTAGCTTCATCTAGAATCACCGGCAGCGGTTGTTTCCGGCAACCGGGAACCAACCGGCCTAAGACACGAACTTTCCTCTGCACAGTGGGCAAGCTCTTGCCTTTCAACCTCAAAACGCTAAATCTTGTCTTCTTGGACCTGGAACTGCCACAAGGGATAGAAGGAGCCGCCGTTGGGACTCTCTGTGGCTTCTTCTGCTTTCTGAACTTCAACTTGAGTTTATTAGTCAAAATGGCTCGGCTCCACCGGGTCCTACCTTTCGCAGCCACAGCTAGGACCCGGTCAGCGGCTTCCCGGACAGCTCGACCTCGACGTGGGGCGGAAGGGGAGGAGGAGGTAGTGCTGATGGTGACTTGGTTTAGAGCTTGAATGAGTTTAGATGAGTAGATTTGCTGTTGGGCTTCAGATTTCCACTTTGTTATGTTGTTTTGGTTGTGCTGGTCCTTGTGTTGGGAGGATTTCTTCTTCTTTTTCCTTTTTGAGCGTTCAGAGTTGGTTACCGGATTCGATATCACAGTTGTTGACGACATCATGGAAAATATTCAATATTCCAAGATTGATGATGCTGCTAACTTGCTTATAGCTAGCTTAACCTTAACCTGTGAAAAGGAAAAATAGATTCAATTTCAAATCTACGAAAGGGGTTTGAGAGAAACTTATAGAAAGGACATAATAATTGGTATAAGAAATAAGAATATTACCTTGGAAAGAAATAAAGGAGATCGGAACGGGAACGGAAGGCGTCAAAATTTTGAGAAGAGAGAGAGAGAGAGAGAGAGGGGAAGAAACGGGACGGAGTGGGTGAGGTGCCGTGGTGTGCTGATGATGCTGATACTGATAGGCCTATGGGATATGTAAGACGTTGAAGGGTAATAGAAACGGAGGGGTAAGGTTTATAAAGGAATCAAAAGAGAGCACGCTTCATTTCATTTGCTTAAAGCCACATTTATTGCCTTTCGGTCTGTGCCCACGTCCCATCTTGGCCCAATTCTAACTTTGTGGGTGGGTGCACCTTTGCCCCGGTCGGTTGGTTCGTCGGGTGACGGTGTGGTGTCACTCCAACCCTTTACTGTTACTCATCTTTATTATTTAGTGGTTGTTGATGACAATATATGCCTCACCACTAGCTCATTGCCTTCTAATCTTATTATATCTTAATCCTGTTTTAATCCACATTCTCATTGACATCGTAAAAGTTATGCACTAAAATTGGTCCCCTCCTATAACTTACCAATACAAAAAACACACTTGCATCCCCCTGAAATTTATCTGAGATATTAGAAAATTAAAAATTAACAAAATTTTATTTATAAAAAGGTCTATGTCACTACAAGGTAAAATTAATATCGCAAATACAAATATATAAACAGCCTGATGTCACAACATATATAAAATGATAATAATTATTATTAATATTTAATTCAATTAGACTAAGCTGCCATGTATAATACCTAGGTATCTGTTTTTCATTAATATTTATATTAGGATTTTTATTTTTTTACAGAAAAACCTAAAATTCCAGAGATAATCGTAGAGTAATATATAAAAAGTTGTTCTAATCATTAAAGCGAGGAGGGAATGAAATGTAAAGAGGGGTACAGCGTATATATCAGCATTAATGAAGCATACTAGAAATAAATTTGACTTACATGACAAAATTACAAAGGTATTTATTGTTGGATCAAAATTCGAAATTTTTCATGTTCCTGTATTCTACTTTTCTTCCTCTCGGGTAATGAACCATTCCAGAGTGGATTAAAAATCGACTGTTCAAATGTTAACCCACAACTGAGCAATTGGACACAGTTTTCAGACACCCATGCCGCACAAAATGAAATTAAAATCAACAAGAAGAGAAGCGTGGGGTGACAAGGTGTCAAGGGGTAATTGGAAGAATCATGGTGTTGTCTTCCACTAATTGACTAGGTTCAGGGTCCCACGAAAATATTTGTTTTTCATTCCGTGCAATGATTATTGGAGGTGAAAGAAAAGATAAACAAAAGAAATGCATGTGCAATGTGGGTTGTTCTTCTGGCGCTTTTCTATCTTGGGCTTTGTTTTGTATTTGTTGGAGGTGGTTTGGAATTTTCTCCCTCTGTGAGGTGTGGACAGTTATGCTCCACATTTCCTGCTATGGGTCCCCTCACCTTATCTTTCCTTGCAGTAATGCTAATGCTAATGCTGTTGCTATTGATTTGCATTCAATAATCACCAATACATCTATCATACTTGTCGAGATAAAGATAGGTGCCATTAAGGGAAAATAACAATGGCTTACCCCACTCCAAAACAATGATCAAAACTATCGTCATTCTAATTCTTCCCATTATCAACTCCTGCTCAATATTTAATACCATTCATTTTGAGGGGATTAAATACATAAAATAATCTTCTAATTAAATTCAACTCATATTTATGACATACTTGTTCATGCTAGCATATTCTTTGTATATTGATTAGTGGTCACTAAAGGTGCCTCTTTTTGTGTGTTTGGATCTAGGCCATGAGATGTAACTCGAGTGTAAGCATTTTATGTGATTTTGTCCTAAACATTGAAAGTAGAAAAGATTTTGGAATTAACAATATGGTCCCGGGATAATCACAACAATGACTATAATCCTCTATGATTATGAGTTGGTTAGTTTGTGTTAAAAAAATTGGAACAATGATGAACCTAATCCTCATTCTCACCAAAATCATGGTATCATGTGTGTGCCAATGCACTTTTGTGTGCATTATACAGGGAAACCTTAAAAATAATCTTAAAAATCTAAAAACACTACTAGCCATTATGATGCGCCAGAGAGTTTGCCTGCCCTCTGTGAGACACAATTAAACAGCGAGCACCAAAAAGGGAGAAAGCAATAAACAGCCTCGGAAAGTGATATGCTCATTGCATAGCTGGTGAAGCGTAATTCAAGATAATTTAAGTCGAATTTGGCTGAAGTCAGTTTATCTAAGTGAATATGTGATATGGGTTCAAAGTTCGTGACACCTAGATCCAGTGGAGTGACCTAATCCAATGGCAGGTTTGGTTGTAGGCTAAAACCATTACGGATTACAGAATGTATTAGCTTCCAACTGGTAAAAGTTGCATTTAAAACAGTAACAAGAGGCTCTGAAATGTATAATTGTCAAATTGAGTTTCACTGATCCAAATCCAGTTTCATATATATCGTGTTTCAATGTTCAAACTAGAGGCAACCTATTCTTGTTAACCAACGAAGCTCGAGAGATAAAGAATATGACCGGCATTCGAATTCAACTCTTCTGCTTACATTGCAGCTTCGTTTAGCAGCTTACGCGGACAATATCACTGGATACTTCTTTCGTCTAACCTGTTAAAACATATCAGCGTGGCTGACCTCTTTAGATGATTTATATGTTACACACAATATATCTAGTGCAAGTGATTCATAGAGATCTAATTTAACAAATAAATGCAATTTTTGAAAAATTAAATACCAACTCACTGATTGTAAAAAGTAACTTCTAATGACGAAATGGGTGCAATGATAGCTAGCAATAAGAAAGCAAAAATAGAATGCTTCATCAATTATAATAAATATATCCTTACAGTTAGCTATCTAATTATTTATAAAGATTAAGTTCTGGTTTAAAAGTGAGCCATGCAGAAGCTGTATGACTGGGTACACATCAAATCAAGAGCCACGCATCAGCAGCATATTAATAATAGATCCTGGGGTTAACAACCACGAACGGAGAAATGTCTCTAAATGATCTATTCATGTATCCATGCAAATATTCAAACACGAAAGGTACATATGTCTAAAATTTTGCGGGCTGTAATGTCTTTTGGCCATCTTAATCGGGTACAGGTTATCCAATTTCTAACCGTTCTATTTAAAAAATTCAATAAATATTCAACAATAAAATATAGATAGGAGAGAGGATTTACTACCTTCATCAACGAAGGTTTATAATTGGCCAATATGCTAGTGAAATTCTAACTTAACTATGCTAGAGAATGAATCTCTGCATCTAGCGGTGGACGCTAAACCGAATCATTCCATTTTCCTTGGACATCCAAAATTATACTTGCTTAATGGTTAAACCAGATTTTAGCGTAAAGACAACTGTTGATAAAAAGCAAACATCCAATGATTGTATCGCAAACCTCAAATTTCCCTTTAATTATACCGAGGGAACATTGCTTTCAAGTACAACTGCCGCTCTCTCTCTCTCTGGCGCGCCCCCCCGGCACAATTAAAATTTTTAATCTTATTCAACAAACGAATAATCTTTTGTGGATTACACCAAATCTTTGCCTTTAAGTACAGCTAGCTCTCAAGTTTATTATATTGCATAAACCAACAAAACTTTAAAGGATTACACCACACGATAATTCTTAAGTGCAGATCATCCAATCCTCCGGGCCGAAATCCTCTCAATAGATTTACTTCAAGCAGAGTCATCATTATTATTGGAAATCCTCTTCTTCATAGTGAGTTTCAAGCTTCTTTTTGACCCATTAATGATTAATCTAACTGTCAAATTAGTTCTTGTCTGTCCCCTCATTCCACCACTTTCAAAGAATGACTATAAAATTATGGTTGGTGTCTTCATCTTCAACTTCTTTGTCATCCCTCCTGTAACTCTTTAACTTACTCCGTTAAAAGAGATTAACTTGCTCTTTTCGCAGTTTGTTTTTTCATCCCAGCCTATAACTAGTTTATTAAATACAAGGATAGGATCCGTTGAGAAGAAGAGAGATAATGCTTCCAAAGGCTTATAATCTATCTGAAAGACTACTTTGAAGTTGTCTCAAAGGTTGCTCCTACTCAAATACTCACTATGGTCTGCCTAATCACATAAGAGAAACTTTGCCTGACTAAGGTGATAATGAACACACTTTAAACGCTCAGACGTCATCAACCGGTCGGATTGGCGATGGAGACAACCTGGAAGAACAAGAGTTTATTCTAAGGTGATAGCCTGTTTCTCAGATCCCGAGCAACGCAAGAAATTTAGGATCAAATACTACTCATGGTGGGATTTATTTCCAATCATCGTTCAGTGTTATTAGAAAAACTGGAATAGCTAAACTGCAGTGTCAACCTTTCATATGTGTAAAAATTTTAGAAACACATTATTCACAGGCTATACTTTAAAAGTGGACCAAAGTTTATGCATGAATCCTTGGGCATCAGGGCCCAAGGCTGTTTGAAAACATTAAACGTTGATAAACAAAGATTAGATGGGTGGAAAGGCCTAAGGCCTTCGCCCGCAGGCCCTCCCCGAGCTGTAGCTGGACATAAATAAAAAGGCACCACATTAGTAGTTACGTGCAGCGGTGTAAGAGCATCTACTTGTATTGAGAAAAATACCATCAGGACAGAAAAGTATTGCCACGGTGGAATTCAAAACAACTAGGAATGGGTTTGAGTAGGGCCCAATCTAGCCCATATGATCAAACTTCTATGATCCAATAAACAGGGTACGAGTTCCGGATGCAGTGAAAACTTACCTAATACAAAACTTTTGGTTACATGATATCTCAATCTAAAAGGGAATAGTGCTGTTCTAAAATAAAAGTTCCATTCAGTTTTAAGTGCGATATTGGTGACAATAGAGTAACGCTAACTTCTTAGGGACTGTAACGTTACTGTAGTATAGCACGGTCTTGGGAGCGGTGGGGAAGATTAGCAAATCAATTACAAAAAGCAGAGGGACAAACTGCACAGAACAGAATTTTGAAAATGCCTATATCTATGATTGACGGCAGAGCACAACACAGAAAATCAAAGAGTTTGCAACACTGTAGAAAAACATGTCATTACAAACATGAAGAAAGTAGTCAATCATCACTTTATCAGACAAGGATATAACCATAAGAGTGGGACATAATTCAATTATAGAATATATGCCCCAATATATAAACTGCTATTGAAATTATTCATTTCAGAATCAATTACAGCTATGGGATTGGGGATAGTACTTAATTTCAAATATTCTACATATACAAATAAAGTTCAAGCCACAATAAAGCGCATGCAATTTGTATCACTAAACTTCACGGTGAATATAGTCCATTAGATGCAGACACTGTAACAGTCCTATTCTTCATTTACAGTTATAAAACCTACTTATCCAAATATTAGCGAATCTTACCTCACAAGCAACAGCTCAAGTAGGAAGAGGTCCGTCGAATGATCTTCCAGATCCCGAATTGAAGAAGAAAATCACAGATACTACGAGAATCCAAATCAGGAAACAGGTAAGCGTAATACCAGTTTTCTTCGCCACAAGTTCAGTAAAGCGATCTTTATCTTCAGGCATCTCGTAGAACTCGTCCAGAACTAACTTAATCAGCGCATCCAGAAGCTTCTTTGACCGCGTGTTTACACCATTCGAGTTTGAAACTTGATTTTGAGCTTCTTTGAGAAGATTCGCAAGTACGTCCGCCTCCACAGATCCGAGTTTTGAGGCGTCTGATCTGTTAATGGACTGATAATCATCCGACGAAAGATCGCATTCAGTTTCGTTGGTAGTGATTATAGATGCTGGAGTGTGCGGCTCTGATGAAGCAACGAGAGGTGGATCCGTTGCTGGTGCAAAACTCTGGAACAGAATAAACAAAATTCGACTCAGAAAATTGATCGAGAGTGTTTAATCGTCCAAACAACAATCATCTATTCATTTGCGTGAAGTTTGAAATAACCAAACGACGTCATTGTGCAATTACTGACATAAATCAGATTAAAACTGTGAATTCCTTTCACGGAAACTGAAGATAAATAGCCATAAAAGAGAAACTGAAACTGAAACATACTTCAGAGATCTCAGATATCGGAGAGAACTCGGCCAATTTCTCGGTAATTTCTGGTAAAAGATCGTCAGAAACCAACGTAAACGCAGCGTTTAAGCTCTTCTTAGCAACCTATATATGATAAAGATAGAAGCAAAAGGAAAATAAAGATATGAGAGATTGAGATTGCATACGGCATACCAGAGTTTTGAAATGTGATAGTTAATTAATATACCTTGTGAGCCTTCTTCAATCGGGACTCTTTAGATCGGCGATTGGAGAGATCTGCGTGTTGCTCCATTTTGTTTGCTCTTTGTAATTGGCGGGAGATTTTCCAAGTTATTTTTTAATTCAATCGCGAAACGTGGAGTGCGAATAAATAACGCATTGGTGGTGGAGGCTGTGACTTTCAATGAATGTTTATTACACCCTTCAGGTTTTGTAAAATAACACTGACATCCTAATTCTTGGTGTAACTAAAACTTATTATTAAAAGACTAAAATATCCTTTAGTTAACATTTTTATTAGGTAAACTTAATACATGGATAAAACGTCTTAGTAAATTAATATGTGCGTATTTATGAAATGATATAAATGATTATTTTTTTAAAAATAAATTAGAGATGTTTGAAATGCATTAATCAGAAATAAACAATATTTTACGCTTAATATTTTACCGTTAAAATTTTAAAATTAAAATGTATTTATGAATGTATTGTTTCATATAGTTGCTAATCATTGGATTATATATTGAGATTGAGTTATATATCTAAAACCATATATTAACTTTTATTACAGTATCATTAATAATTGAATTATACATCTGAAGTAATTAAGAAATAATATCTCAAATTAAGTTCAAGCAGCACAATATTGAATTGTTTACATGATTTTCAAATCAATAAAAGGGATAATTTTCTAATCAATATCGGCAAATGATTATGAGAGTTCTGGAAATATGCAGTTATATAAAATAAAACAGTAAACTGTTAAGTAAATTGGCATACGAGAATTTTTACATGGTTCGGTTATAAAACCTACTTCTACGGACAGCTATAGAACTGCAATTTACTAAGTTCTTGTTTGTATAATCTTTAAGACTTTTTACAGTGCTAACTCACCCTCACATACTGACCTAATCTTTGTAAAACAAAATCTTCGCAAAGATCATAAACTCTAGTGACACTGTCCACTCTTTGTCGCAGATAACTTAACAACACACTGTTAAGTTAAACATAATACATGAAGTCTGACATTGACTTACATAAATACTTAACCCGTAAGTTATCCTAAGTGTCTACTAACTCACACATACTCAATCAACAACTCATGTATGATTTCTACCACTCATATATGAATCAAAAGACTCAAAGAATCAGATCAAAGAAGCATTCCATTTTGTATTGAAGCTCTTCTATCAATTCATGGAATGTCAAAATCAAGACTCTCTCAAAAATACAACCAAATCAGCTAACCCGCCAATCACTCTTCAGCCTCTTAGCCTTCAGTTATAACATAGTATATATAGTGAGAGGCCTGGACGACATCTCTTAGAAATCCTGTAAAAGATCTACATCAAATCATATTAGGATTGGTAGAAATAAAATAGGAAGTGATATAATTAAACTCCTAAGAAATTAGATAAATATCTATTCTAATTAGGATACAAGATACTATATATTAATCTAAAAAGATATTTATTATAAATCAAATACTTCATAAAATATAATCCTAGAAACAGTAAAATAATAATCAAAATAACATTCTTGTTTTATCACAAGTTGATAAAAAATATAATATGTATATGACACATGCATGTTGACACAAAATATCGTCATCGATCATTCTCGGTACAAGTGCTCGACAGACACCACTCAACACTCGACACTTGAAACTCGACACTCAACAAGTTTGACACAATAGACTCAACATGCGACACAATCGCGACACTCGACAAAACCTCGACACTAGACGAAATCGAAATTAACTCGACAAAGTCTCGACAATAGACGAAATCGAAACTCGACAAAGTCTCAACAACAACACTTGACACCAATAATCTCGACATGATCTACTCGACACATCTCGATATATCTCAACACAATCAACTTTACACATCTCGACACCAACAGATTAATTATGTTCCAATATGGAAAGATAATAATAGTAACAAGAGTATATATACTTCATCTTAGTAATTGATGTAAATAATATGATTCCTAGTTCATAATTGATTTACAATACATATGGACACTTGTGAATTCTAAATAGACAAATATTACAAAATATCTTGCAACTAGATGCCAGGTTACAATAATAATAAAAAAATTACAGGTCTGCTGTACACAGTAGTTGCTGAAGAGGTATTCTCAAGTTGGGCATCCACATCCTTCGTTACAAAGTTGATCTCATTCTTAGAGAATTTATCGTTAGGACGCGAAAAAAAACTTTGATCCGAGACCAATAAATTTGAAAAAAAAAAGAAAGTAAACAAAACATAGATTATTTATTGAGTAATGAAGTTTAGAGCTTGTGTCCCCACATGTTATATGTAACCCACATTAATTATCAACAAGTTTAATTCAGTGAAATGATCCAGAACAATTCATTTTTATGAAAGGGGCGAGATATTTTTCACTTTTTTGCTTGAATCATGCACCTAATTTAAACCCAAGAATAGGAATATATTTTTCATGATTAATTATTAAATATTATCCTAATCATAATTTCATTTCGGTTGCTAGTACAGCCTCTCCCAATTGTGATGCAACATGGTGATACTGACACCCTCACTGTGCTAGCTATTGCTTTTAATGTAAGTGCTTATAGCTTTTAATCCTTAATTAACAGTGATGCAAATCGCCTACATATAAATTGCCCTATGTATCCTTTAATCGCTCTGCACACGAATTTTCTTCTTGCAAATAAACTGCTATCTAGTCTGGTGCCTCTCTCATAACCCTACTTTCATTTCTTTTAGGTTATATATATGCTACTGTATAAATTATCTCGGCAATTAATTAACATTTTGTTGATTAATTACTAGATTTATTGTCTTACTTATTTATGGGAGTTAAAGCTGCTATACGATCGGCCATGTGAAGACCTTACAGGTACTATTTGTAGCCTTGTTGCTGGTCTTGGCAAGTCTTCAAGCTCGTGCAAAAAGGCTTACTTTGGTGGAAAAGAACAAACTGATGGCCAAGCGTCATCTCCTAAGTGACACAAAGTGCAGGTCAAAAAGGGGCTGAAGCAAATACCAAAGATGTAAATTCAAAATTGAGTACCGGAACAACTGATGATGACGACGACAAAAATCCTACTTACAGTAGATATGGAAATCCAGTCGACTCAGGATCTGAAAGCGCGCGCCCATTATTATTATCAGACTGATATCCCGAATAAGCCGCCCCAAAACTAAAGCTTGTGAAATTCATTGCGGCTTCGGAACTTAATGATAAATTATATATATATGATTGATGGGATAATTAAATTTGCCTTATGAAGTTAGGCTTAAAAAAAATTGAGGACCTCAATTTTTTAAAATTTAAGAATACCCCTGAGGATACTGTAGCACTGTTAGATTTAACAGAAAATGTATTAAACCGTTAGATTTAACGAAAAATGTATTGAATAATAACTTAATGTTAATATTAGATTTAACAAAAAATGTACTAAATAATAACTTATCGCTAATAAGTAGTAAAATAGACTATAATACCCTTTTCTAAATGGTTTCTAAAACGTTAAGTTACTATTTAATATATTTTTCGTTAAATCTAACGGTACTACAGTAACCTCAGGGGGTAATTTTGAGTTTCAGAAAATTGAGGTCCTCAATTGACTTTGGCTTAACCTTAGGGGGCAAATAAAAATTAATTCATGATTGATTTCATGTATAAACGTAAATTAATAAATATTATTGCATGTTATTAGGTGCCCAAACATAAGAATTAGGGCAACCTGATGAGGCCTGTCTCTCTAATATATAACTACGACTCTTGAATCATATCTTGTTTCCTCTCGCTGAGGGGCTTGCGGCTGACTACTACTGTGTACTAGTGATTAATACGACCGATGATTAATAAATAAACAAACCACTGAATCCATGACTATGGTTTTGTATGTCTATATATTGTAAGATAGCATCAACGTTAATGATGTTATTATATGGAGAACATGCGTGCGGTGTATAATATTCAAGAGTTTCTTTTTTCCTTTTTTGGATTAAATCTTTTCTATGTTGTTTTATTTTTAATTTCCACCAACCAAAATTGTGTAATTTGGATATCTAATAATATAATGTAAGATTTATATGTATAAAAATCATATAAGATTTATATATATAAAAATTATATATTCTGCGTATATAGGGTTTTTTACATAGAATATTAAGTAATGATGACAATATCTTACTTAGACTCATACTCAACTGGTAGTGCCAAATTGCTGCAGGGAAAAAAAAAAAAAAAAACCTAGATTAATTCATCCTTGGAGGAAATGCTTCTCAAGCACGCACTTTTAGTATTGGATAGCAACCACATGATAATTGAACTAACCCAACTTATTAAGTCATAATCAAGGATGGCAACAAACACATTAACTATAATCCTCACAATTAGTGCTTAAAGACGACAATACAAGCTCCACAATCATATATATATATATATATATATATATATATATATATATATACACATGATTAGCAAGTACTCAAAATCAACTTAAATTTTCATAAGAATCACTGTTATTGTAGCTTTTTTATTATTATTGATTTTCAATGATAGATGGTTTCCAATTTATAATTTTTCATATTTTATTCACTTTCATGTGTTCATCGAATTTATGAATAATGCATGGACCAGAACTACTGTTGGAGTCAGTAAACTTGAGAGTGATTGATTAACTTAATCAATTTGCCATGATCAACACTCTTTGCTAAGTAATCAATATGGTTGTGTTTGTGTGCGGTAGTTAATTAGCATCACTAATAATGTGATCATTAAAACACGGTGCAATTCCGCTCAGCCCACATGTCCAAGTAAATATATAGATATAGATACAGATATGTACCAATTGCAACAGCCAACTTGGGGAGAAAATTCATGATAAAATATTGGAGGAAGACGATTTGAGATATCATGTTTTAGCTCCTCCATCGGCAAAAGATAATCATATTATAAGCTCATATGGTAGGAAACTTTCCCACATGCGCACAATATATAGCGCTACTCTTAATTTTAAATATAATCATCTAATTAATTCCTCCAGATGACAACATTCTTCAATCCAGGGGCGTCCATTTAGTTTCTGCATGCAAACTCGGTAGAATCTTTTGCTGCAGTAATTAAGGATCTCTTGTCTTGATGATCTTTTGCTCATAACCTATGTTATAGCCATACCAAAATTGGGCCTCAATTATTTCTAATTCAGTAAGCCCATTACTGAAGCCCATTATCTGGGCCTAGTTATTTCTAATTCAGTAAGCCCATTACTGAAGCCCATCATCTGGGCCTAATTATTCCTAATTCAGTAAGCCCATTACTGAAACCCATCATCTAGGCCTACTATCTGGGTCCCACAATGATCCATCTTGATCCCTATATAAACCCTCCGAAATATTACTCAAGGTATGCACACTTTTCTGAACTTATTCTCTCTCTAAATTTTCTTTACTTTTGAGAGCTTCTCTCTCTAGGAAATTCTCCCAGAAAATTCCGGAGTGCCGGAAACTGACTTGAGCGTCGGAGGGTTCTCGCCGGCACCACCGCCGGCACCCCTGACTGTTTTTCTTTGCTCACAGGATTGGACCCGACGTACAACCCGAGCTCCGACCCGCTTCCCGACCGTCCGGAAATCGTGCATCAACAGTTGACGCCGTCTGTGGGAACGACAATCTAAGCCTCTTTAGTTGTTGCTCCTATCCAAACGTACTCAAACTCATCATGAGTCACGAATCCCAACACTCAACCTCCCTAGAGGTTGATGAAGAAATCGAGGTTGAAGCGCCTCCCCGGCACCGAAGGGTAGTTGATACGGGGAGAGCTTTAGTGATATCCTCTGGGGTGGGGCCTAACCTCAGGCAACCCCGACTTCCACTCAGAAGACTGAAAAAAGGCAAGACGAATCGGTTAACTACCATGGAACATACCATGCGGAATTTCAGTGAACAGATGAATCGTATGGTAACTATGTTCAACCAAGCATTTGGACAAAATGCTCAGCAGGCTCCCAACACTGTTGAGAATAACCCAATGAGTGCCATGGTAGTACCAAATGTCTAGACGGATGTTGGTGGACGCCCTGATTTAGTCTCCCAGACTACTGGATTGCCTCGCCATCAGGTCATTTACCCGAATCTTCCCCATCCCATTGTTCAAGGAGGGGATGGTCGCCCACAGATTCCCTCTCTCTCGCATATCGTATCTGAACAACAGTTAGCAGCAGTAGACCTTCGACACTCTCTGAACAAGAAGTGCCATACAAGCATTGAGCAGATATCGAGAGGAAGTAATGTTGATCAGCCCGCCTATTCCTATCATGGTCTTTACGCTCCAGGACGTGATTATCAGCCCAAAAGAAATCGCCCCAGCTCACCACCTAGAGTTAAGAATCATCGCCCAGATGATTCCCCAATGGATGTCTCGGAAGAGGGGACATCAGACAATCATTATGCAGAATTCAAACGAGAAATGGATGAAAAAATCCATAAGTTGGAGAGGTTGATTAAGCGCTCAGGAGGAGAAGAAGATGGGCGTCCACAATGGGAATCACCCTTTGCTGAAGATATTCTAAGGGAAAGATATCCACATGGGTTTCGGATGCCGCAACTTGAGCTTTACCAAGGGATAACGGACCCCCGAGAGCATTTAGACTCTTTTATTTCTCATATGGAAATACAAGGGGTCTCAGGGGGAATCATGTGCAGAACCTTTTCTCTAACCCTTGGAGGATCAGCTAAGCAATGGTATAGAAGGCTACCAGCTGCATCCATCTCCAGCTTTGGTGAGCTTGCCCGTAGTTTCCTCACACATTTCAACAATATGAAAACAAGGAGTCGACCAGTGCAGAGCCTTCTTTCAATCAAGCAGGGTCGTAATGAATCCCTCCGTGCATTTTTAGACAGATATCAGCGGGAGGTTGCCCGAGTGGATCTATTTCATGATGATTACGCTATGCAAAGCTTGGTTCAAGGAATCATAGGGGAGCTCCCTCTAGCATGGGAATTCTCCGTCAACCTCCCACGTACGTATCAAGAAGCATTAACAAGGGTCTCTAGTCATGCTGATGCAGAGGAAATTTTTCAAGTAAATTACCCTGGGCAAACTCCGGTGGTACCTAATTCCTCACGCATAGATAGACGATCGTATGATAATCATAGAGGAGAACCTCATGATAGAAATCGTAGATCAGTTCCGGATCGACGCTCTGCGCGAGACACAGTCAGAAATGATCGCTTCCTGTTACAAGGGTCATCCACTCGACCCCGCCAAGAGCATCATGATCAACCTCAGGAGGAGCACCGCACATTCACATTGCTTACTATGCCGCAGCAGGATATCCTGAAGGAAATCAAAGATAAAGGTCTGCTGAAGGAACCTGCCCCCCTACGGTCGAATCCAAAAACAAGAGACAAACGAAAGTATTGTCATTTCTACCAGGCTCAGGGTCATAATACTGCTGACTGTTTCGAACTGAGGAGGCAAATCGAGGGTCTTATTAAGGATGGCCAGCTACAAGAATACATTTATAGGCCTCCTGAACCTTCCAACAAAAATGACAAAGGGAAGGAACCATTGGAAGAAGTAGCCACAATCTTTGGGGGAGTAGTGGCTGGTTCGAGCTCCCAAGCCCGAAGGCACCTGGCTAGGCAAGCAAGATACGACCTCCCTCACCACGAGGTCAATCGACAGCCTCTTCCACCAATGTAGGAGATCATGATGTTATCTCCTTTTCATCACAAGATGCGCAGGGTATCCATCATCCACATTGTGATGCCTTGGTCCTTACAGTGATAGTGGCCAATAAAAGGCTACGAAGGGTGTTGATTGACAACGGGAGCTTGGCTGATATAATGTCATTAGATGCATTTGATCGACTGGGTCTCAACCGTAGAGATATGAGAGGTATCCAAACTTCCCTGATAGGATTTACTGGAGGAAAAGTCATTCCAGAAGGAGTGATTTCGTTACCAGTGACCTTGGGAGAAGGTCCCCTACAAACAACTAAGATGGTGAACTTTCTCGTAGTAGATCATCCGTGTGTTTATAATGCCATTCTTGGACGGCCATCACTTTACGACTTCAAGGCCGTGACGGATGTTCATTATCATGTCTTGAAATTTCCAACACCCGCTGGTATAGGAGAAGTTAGAGGTGAACAGCGAGCCTCTCGAGAGTGCTACAACATGGTCTTTAAAGAGAAGGCACATAAGCTGATGATAATTCGAGGAGAACCTTCCGTGGGCATAAGCTAAGTGGGCAAGTACTACGAAGTACCCGAGATCCCACTGATGGAGCACTAGGGCTCAACTGGGAAGGTCCATACCAAGTCAAAGCAGTCATCCGACCAGACACCTACAGACTGGTCACCATGGATGGGAGGTCGCTCCGTCATCCATGGAATATTGAGCACTTGAAGAGGTACTACCTGTAATCTCTCTATATGTGCAGTAACTCCGCCCAGGAGCTTATGCATGTGTAACAACTCCCATGGGGAGACCAATAAAGAGATTGTCAGTAAAAGTGTTCGTTTTATTTAGAATTCTTGTGACTACACCTCCTTAAAACACATGTATGACCAAATTGCAATGAGATGGAACAAGTAATAGAATACAACACCAGAAAGAAAAAAAATTTTTACTTAGTGTTCTTATTATTCCAAAATTGGTTGAGGGATGCCACACATCCTCACCTAGTACATCGAACTGAAAGTAAAGACAGTAAAAGGTAAAGTCAAGGCCGGGAGAGCAGCCTTGATATGATTGTTCCCTATGAATGAGCATCTACCTAGTTGGAAGAATTCCAACTATCTCTAAGAAGTGGCCTCATCACCTCCTTCTTCGTCTGAAGACGATGAGGTAGAGTCGCCTTGCTTGGCCTCCCAGGCTGCTGTGTCCAATGTCGACTCATAATCCTCATCTTTAAGGATGAGGCGGCGGAATTGCTCAGGATCGGAGTCCGCTGCAGGGATAGACTCTTCTACCAAGTTTAACTCCTCAGCTATGGGTGACTGATCAATCTCTGGATGGCGGTCATGAAACCATCTACGCACCTCATTGACTCCCTTAATGTAGGAGCGTTCCATAGACTGCTTTGTCAATCCTACTTTGCTCAGCAGCAGCTCTCTCTCGAAGCTCTTGGCTAAAATCATTGGCTTTTTTACGCTGGATAGCTGCCTCCTTCTTGGCTTCGGACAGGTTTGCCTTCATTCTACCCATCTGTTCCTTCATCTCTGCCATTCTTCTCTCTGTTTCGGTTAAGTTGTCAAGGCAGACTAGGTGTTTCGTCTTCCAGTCGTCAACCTCAGAAGTGAGATGGTTAACCTCCTTCAGGAGGTTGGTGTTGGTAGACTCTCCCTGAGCCAAGGGTCCTGTCGCCTACAGAAAGAAAGGCAAGGAGAGGGAAGGAGTTAAAACATGACTTTCAAAGGTATATAAAAAAAGGGGAAGGAAGGGTCTCAGTAAAACCTAACCTGAAGGATGATGCCCATCCCGACGGCGATCGCATCAAAGTATGTGAGTTTCACATTTTCTGGAAAGACATTGGTAGGCATGAGGCGTGCAGCATTTTGAGACAATTCCCGAAGGTAGTCTCCACATGTTGAGCCACTCTGAAAGCCCGTACTGTCAAAGGTAAAACGCTTGGGTAGCTGAGAGGCTAAGGGTAACCTGCTCCTAGTAGGCTGAGAGGCTGCCACTTCACCCGCAGGCTGAACGGAGGTTGACCTATCAGGAACCGGCTTCCGTACATGAGTCTCCTTGTGACCATTGGCTTTCCTCTTCGAAGGTCCAAGAGTTGGGGGACTTCCGCTCCGTTTCTTCTGGGAAGAATTAGGTTTGTCATGGGTGAAGGGCTTAAGCGGCATCTTGGCTACAAGTTGAGTGAACTGCTTCTTGGTAGGATGTAAAGGAAATAGTCCTGCGCTAAGATAAAACTGGTAAGACAACAAGCACATGTTTGATGAAATAAGATCGGAAAGTAATGATTAGGCTTACCTTCCGGAGGAATGGGAGGTGATAAGCCAAGACGGACCAATTGCTCCCGATCAGTGAGGTTATTCACGTTCTTCGAGTCCACGGGTAACTTAAGCACCACTCGCAAGTCGTCTCTCTCTTTCTGAGATAACAGCGGACGTTTGGTCCAAGGAGCTGCAATAAAAACAAAAAAGAATGTCGGTTGATCAAGAGTAGTCATGACATAGTCAGATAAGGAGTCATTATAATAGGGTACCACAAACACCAAAACGCCTCTTGATCTTCAACTTCTCCCCCTTTGGACGAGCACCTTCTTGGTACTTCCAACCGCCACCACACCAGAATTGCTTATACTTCCATTCTTTCATATGGGAGGGAATGCCAAAAAGGCGGTTGGGGTCATCCGTCTTCCCTCGCTGGGATATAAGTAGTAACCCGTCTTCTCTCCATTCGGCGGGTGAATGGCAAATGTGTGCTTGACATGGTTGGTGGTAGGGTCGCCAAGGCCGGCGCTTTTGAATAAACTTTGGAAAGCTATCAGAAGCCTCCACCCATTGGCCGACAGTTGGGCAGGAGCGATGCCCATAGCATCGAGTATACGGCGAACATAGTTATCAAAAGGCACCCGGAGACCAGCTCTCAATAGCTCTAAGCTTAAACCAATGACACCGCGTAGTGGCTTACTCCACCGATCACCCTTCCTTGGAAGAAACAGGATGACTGAAGCAGGGATAAGGAATTGGGCTCTATATGTCTTTAATCGATCGTCCGGGAGTTGAAATCAATATGGTCGGCCTCCTACCACTTTTCGACCTCCGGTTCATTATCCGAAGTAGCAGAGGACGACCAGTCGCTATCCCCTTTAGTGTCCACCACCTTATGGTTGACAGAATTCTGTCCCAGCTCCCGATCCAGACCGAAGAAGTTTTGATA
The DNA here is from genome assembly GCA_013180625.2 of Boswellia sacra. Classification (NCBI taxonomy): domain Eukaryota; kingdom Viridiplantae; phylum Streptophyta; class Magnoliopsida; order Sapindales; family Burseraceae; genus Boswellia; species Boswellia sacra. Next base: position 27,795 of record SNVD02007182.1, on the reverse strand, counting down.
AAACCTATTAACTTCTTTACGGTTGGTCGCCGGATCCTTGTCCCTGGAAGACTTGGTTTGATGACTCGATTCCCCCCGTAGCACTCTCACAGTGGTTTTAACTCTAGCCATCTGCATAGTCAAGGAGGGGTCGTTAGTCATCAAACCAAGTCTACTGAGGGAAGGAAGAGGTGCAAAAAAAAAAAAAAAAACAAAAACAAAAACAAAAACAAAAACAAAAACAAAATAATAATAATAATAATAATGCTGGGGGATTGTATTGAAAGTCCGCGGAAGCACGCCCGCGGAAGAAAAAAAAAATTAAAGTTCGAAAATCCGCGTAAGCACGCCCGCGGAGGCAAAAATATTAAAGTTTGAAAATCCGCGGAAGCACGCCCGCAGAGGAAAAATTATTCAAGTCTGAAAATCCGCGGAAGCACACCTGCGGAGGAAAAAAATTATTCAAGTCAGAAAATCCGCGGAAATACGCCCGCGGAGGAAAAAATTATTTAAGTTTGAAAATTCGCGGAAACACCCCCACGGAGAAAAAATTAAAGTTTGAAAATTCGCGAAAACACCCCCGTGAATTAAAATAAAGTTTTGAAATTTGGCAGAAATACCCCCGCGGGTAAATAATCAAAATCTTGGAGAAATTACAGAAGAGTCCCTGCAATTACTTGAATTTTTTCTGGGAGGCCCCTGCATGCTACGTGAACAGTGCACGCAGCATGCAGCGCGCCCAGCACCCCTCGGGTGCTCGCCTCCGCACCCTGAGCTCTCCCCCTCGCTGGTCGCCTGCCTCTCCTCCTCGCCGATCGCCGACCTCTCCCTCTTGCCGGTCGCCGGCCTCTCCACCTCGCGCTGCGCCCAACGCTCGGTGTGCCCAGGCAGCACGCCCAGGCAGCGCGCCCAGGCAGCACGTCCAGGCAGCGCGCCCAGGCAGCACGCCCAGGCAGCGCACCCAGTGCGCCCAGGCAATGCGCCCAGCGTCCAGCGCCCCACGCACTGCATGCTTCTCCCTGCGCGCCCCAGCGCCTGGCATGCTTCTCCCTTGCCTCGCGCGCGCGCAGCTCCCCTCGCCCTTGGAAGCTCGCCTCTCGCCCATGCGCAGCAAGCACCCGAGCTCGCCCATGCGCACTCGCCTTTTGCCCTTGCAAACTCAGCCCTCACCTTTGGGAGTTCGCCCTTCTCATGCAGTTCGCCTTTCTCTTCTCACATGGTCGTCACTCACCAACTTTCAACTCCCCTCACTTTCCTCAGGCAGTAAGTCATCACGTTCCAGGAGCCTTCCCGCTCATTTATCACTCACCCACCCTCCATCACGTTCCCAAGTATGCTTAAGCACAACTATGATCACTCTTAGTTTCGCAAATCTGTTGAACCATAGCAGCTCATTTTGGTTCTCAAGCTTCATGCAATATTAAATCTCATGCCACATGCTTGCACTACTAGTATATTCCCATTATATTAAAGTGTTTCAAGTCATTCATTACCAAACCTCCTTTTTGATACGTTTTTGCAATGCAAAGCCTTCAACATTCTTTATATTTGTTTAAAGAAATTTCCACTTACATGTGACATATTAAAAATCATGCATTCCACATCCAAGATAGATTATTTTATTTGTTTGTTTAGATGATTTATATTCTTAGGCCAAGGAATGCTCGCCCTTCGCATACAGCTCGCCCTTAGCGAGCCCGCCCTTTGCATACTCGCCCCTCGCAAGCTCGCCCATGGTTACTTGGGTACTGCCCCTCGTTCGCTCGCTCTTCACCCGCTCGCCTCTTGCCAACTAGGCCTCACTTTTTGATGCATGTATATGTAATAAATTACATATTTGGGCCGGCCTCCTCATACATTTAATTTATAGCCCAGAGCAACTAAATAGTCCCTACATCGACCCGTTAGTCGACTTGGGACTGGGGGGACTACTGTTATAGCCATAACAAAATTGGGCCTCAATTATTTCTAATTCAGTAAGCCCATTACTTAAGCCCATTATCTGGGCCTAATTATTTCTAATTCAGTAAGCCCATTACTGAAGCCCATCATCTAGGCCTAATTATTCCTAATTCAGTAAGCCCATTACTGAAGCCCATCATCTGGGCCTACTATCTGGGTCCCACAATGATCCATCTTGACCCCTATATAAACCCTCCGAAATATTACTCAAGGTATGCACACTTTTCTGAACTTATTCTCTCTCTAAATTTTCTTTACGTTTGGGAGCTTCTCTCTCTAGGAAATTCTCCCAGAAAATTCCGGAGTGCCGGAAACTGAATTGAGCGTCGGAGGATTCTCGCCGGCACTACCGCCGGCAACCCTGACTGTTTTTCTTTGCTAGCAGGATTGGACCCGACGTACAACCCGAGCTCCGACCCGCTTCCTGGCCGTCCGGAAATCATGCATCAACAACCTATATTGTATATGACACTTGTTTTTCAAGTTTTCAAAACGTACGGATATCCCAAATTCAGATTTCGTGATTGGGGATTTCAATTAAGTCCTTTATTTTAGCCCAAGACTGGAGATAACGAAAAGTTCCCATATGTTTAAGTTAAATAACCATATATTAAATAGACGACCTAACTCTGGATCATCGATCCACTGATCAATATATTATTATGAGTTCACTCTAATAAAGGGATCCAATAAATATTGGAGGTAAGATATTTTTCACTTTTTGCATGAATCACCTAAATCTTGATTCTTGAACCTTAGAATGGGAAACATGATCCACGATTAATTATTAAAAACTTGAAACAAATGAAAAATAGCTTATTAATTATTAATAGATGGTAATAATAATTACATCGAACTGTGGTGGCCACAGCCTCTCGCAATAACTGTCTGCACGCAACATTGTGATACCCCCATTCGCTGCGCCATTGCTTTTCTTAGTGCTCATTCCTCCCGTGCAATCCCTCATCTCATCTTCTTGGAAAGGGATGCAAATTGCCTTATTGCTAGTGTGTTGCCTATATTTCCATCTCTCTGACTATTAACTTTTAAATTAAACAATCTAATTAGATATTAATTGGTCATTTTGATAAGTACTAGAGCTAATGTTTTTAACTTAAAATTATTGCAGAAGATATTATGATTGATTATGAAGTCCTGCTATTAATCTTTGTTGCCATCTTTTTGGTCTTGACAAGTCTGCAAGATGACGGCGGATGATGCCCAAGATGCAATTTCAACCTAGGGATGGCAATGGGTAGGCTAGGCTAGGGTATAACAGTATCCATACCCTATCCTTATTAAGAAATTAATATACATACCCTACCCAAACCTTTCAAAAGTCTTAAGTTTCATATACATACCCTATCCATATTTATTAATAAAAAATCATATCTTACCCATTTATAAAAAGATACCCATAGGGTTCGATTTAAAATAATATTAATAATTTAATTGCATGAATAAAGTTTAAACATGACTCAAAACCCTAACTAAAAAAAGAAAAACATATGATTAACAAAAGCCTTCATGATTTTCTTCTTACAATTTATCCCAAAAATAATTAACCAAAAAATAAAAAATAAAATGACCATGAAAAAAAGTAATGCTAAAACCCTTCAAGATCTTCTTCTTGCAATCATCAATCATGATTTTGACCCCAATTCGACAACTCCTATATATAATATCAAATGATGAACCAACAATTAAATTTAGTATTAAATTATTTTAAGTTATGTTAAAACGATATATTTTATGCTTTAAGTATTAAACTTTTTATATTTTATTTAATAAATATTAATAATTTATTTAATAGGGTATGAAGGGTATGGGTAGGGTTTAGGCTCATATCTTTACCCTACCATACCCTTTAGGGGATAATTTTTCATACCCTTACCCTATCCAAACCTATAAAAATGATATGCATACTCTCCCTATTATGGTATAGGTATGCAGGTACGCGAGGGCATGGATAAAATTGTCATCCCTATTTCAGCCAGGTAACTTACATATATTAAGTAAAGAACTCCTTCCCTGGCCAAGGTTCTTGAACGTCACCACTATTTTATGAATGATCAGCAACCGAAAAATTAACTGAAGCATGTAAAACAGACACACTGCCTTTTTATGAATACAGAATTGTTACAGTGCGCTTTTTTATTAATAAAGTGAAACTAGCAATCTGTACCCAAAAATAAGAAGTATAAAACCTGTGGTTTAGTATCACTAACCAATATATTTTAGTACTTTATATTTATACAGAGTTAATTTCCTTAATTTCCTTGTTATCAGATTTGTTGATTGGCTATTTATGTACTATATATTAAAGAATAATGATATTCTTCTCAAAATCTATCTTCAATTTTGCATTCTAAATGATATATATTTAATTATGGTTTGGCAAGTGGATGGTATGATGATGAAATAAGTAATATATAATTTTAATTTTAAGCCACCTCATTTGAGATGCATGAGAGATAAGTTTTGAAAAGTATATTACTGTTCATTTATTAAATCTTGCTATTGTCAAATCCAAACCTGCAAACTTAACCTTGTGGATGAAGTTGTGATTGTCTAATACATAAAATATGAATATGCCGTGATTGACTATCATGACCACATATAGATTCGTGTGCATATGTAATTAACGGGATCTTTCAATTTACGACTCTTCGAAAATATTAAATTAACTAGCAATAAAGAAACCCTCATCAGTTATTCATTGAAAGAAAACCTAATTAAGTAATCACACTTTGACCAAGAAGTCCAAAATAGCCACAGTATCCATACATCAGCATGAGCTGTTATAACATATACTGTTTACTGTCAAGGGCTTCATGGATTAGATAGGGAAGAAGAAAAAGAGAGTGAGTATTGAGGGCAAAGGGTAGGGAGCGTCCTAATGCGATAGGCAGCCATTTGAAAATTTCATATTTAAAAATATAAGGACAATTAGGGACTTAACTTTGAGATGTTAAATATATATGAATTACAAACATAATACTAACATATAGATGGGCATTGTCACTTCCCTTACACTTCCACAGTAACAATAACATACGCCACCATTAGCTAAGTCAAATTTTTGCGGGGAAAATTGAAATTTGAATATCAAGTAATTGTTTGAAGACGATTTGCACGTACGAAGTAATCATATTATATTTTAAGCTACTTTGCCAACATTAATCGTGGGTTCAGTTGAAATCTTTTTAGCAGTATATAATTAACTATCTGTATACATATATGAACAAAGCGGCGCCTGTTACATGTCCAGGTACTTCATGGCTCACCACTCTTAACTTGTACTTTTACTACACAGCTTGAACATAACTTGATAAGCATATTTTTTATACTCATTATTCTGTAAGTAATGAGCAATAACCAAACCCAGCAAAAGGGCTACATCAAATATTATGTCTTGGAGAAATGCTTTAAAGAAATAATAACGAGACTCATTTATTAGTACTGTTTCAAAATTTTTACTAATATGCTTCCATAATTAACATAATACACATTAAGCTAACTCACGTTTCAAAATTTTTACTAATATGCTTCCATAATTAACATAATACACATTAAGCTAACTCACTTTTCAAAAGCAAAACCAAACCAGTAAATCATCAAGAGATATTAAATAAAATTTCCCTCAGATGTCATCTCGATCTCTTGTTACTCTCTCTTCCTTAAACAAATATAAGCTTGGTCGGAAATAGTATTTAAGCAACAATATATATTCCTGGAATTTAAAAATGTTTTTTGAAGAACTCGAAGATATACGTACTTTAATCTGTCTCATATGTAACTGATCAGACAGGAAAAATTAAGAAAGAGAAACCTTCAATTATGCATTGAATTACAATTAAACATGTCGATGCAAATGCAATTACGGGTTGGCTTCATTGTTTATGCTGGATGCTTACGTGTTTACATGTATACAATATCCATCTAAAATTATTCCATGCCTGGCATTGATTGACGGTAGTTTGTCTCAATGAATGAAAGATTAAACATAATTGTGATTAATTAATTTTAAAGTATATATGCATATATAATATCATATCATTCTCATTAGATGGTTAAATATATATGGTATACTCATCTTACATATGACTACTTTTTCTCTCAACTTATCTCAGATAAAAAAAAATTATAGAAAAATACACTTATTATTACCCATTATATGATCACGAGGCTGCTGAATCTCGGTCATATTAGGTCAAGAAATGTACACCTACTTTATATACTATTATCAACACCCACCTGGCATCTTTCCGTTATACATCCAAGCCTATATATCATTGAAAACAAAGTGTAAGGAAAGGAAATCACTGAGATCTTTGCAGGATTAGTTACACGAAATTAAACAACATTTTCTTCTAACAAATATCTTATTGATCACTTAGTGGAGTGAGAGCAAAAATTAAAATATATCTAATGCGTCTGAATATAATGAGTATGCGTCCCGGTAAAGAACACTAAGAAAACTAGCAGTTGTTTATGATGAAAAAAAAAATTATCACTTGATTAGACAGCAACATGTTTACTTAGACTTTAATATATCAATCACATTATTTGAGTATGAAGGCACCAGTCATCTATATTTGCTCCACTATATATAATAAGATTAATTTTCAAACTCCAACATAATATATAGGTGCATCAATCAAGCAGATTGTTCCCATATCCCAATTCTAATTCTAATTATTAGATAATTGGGGGCACACTTGAACTAATTAGGAACCTCCTACTGAAGACAAGTTCATATTTGCTAGTAAACCAGTACTGGTCAGCCTTAATTTCTTGACTGTTATCAACCGCATATGAAGTTCCATATATATATGCATTAAATATAAATGGGATGATCCATTTAAATCCATTTTGTCCACATTATATTAGTTGGCTCTAAAGTTTAGGTAATCGTCGTCTTCTTATAGATTAAATTTTCATCAACCCAAGTGCAATTGTTATTTTTATCTGCCAACAATGTGAATCTTTTTGCAGTAACCATTATCATCCACTTGGTCCTGTCGGGAACTTTGGCAGTGTTGCTTCTGGTTTTCAAACAAATGTTCACCATCAAGTTGCTTGACTGCTTATAGGAATTCAGGACCATACCTTTATTTTACCAAAAGATCAGAATTCATGACCAAATTTTCTCTTAGTTTTATCAGCTTCAGCCATATAGTATATGTATGACTTAAATCTGCCGATATATATATGGTCAACTCAATAGGTTTAGTTCAGTGAAGTTTTCTATATATATAATTATTGCAGGTTATATATCTTTCACTGTTTTGCATGAATCACCATTACCTAATGTTGAACCCCAGGATGGGAAACACAATATCCATGATTATATATTGAAAATATTATCATCAACAAATGGAAAATGCCTGTTGTTATCAATTATATATAATCATAATTACATCTTAGGTGGCCACAGCCTCTCCCAATTGTGCTGCAACATATTGCGATAAGCTCACCGTTGAACTGCTTTTTTAAGTGCTCGCCACCTTCTTCTAATCCTTATCCCCTATATATTGCCACATCCTTCAGTCGCTCTGCAAATGAAGCAAATATATATAGGTACTTCCCATAACCCTAGTTTTATTTATTTTGCTTAATTAATTTGCATAATTATCTTTTGAATTTATCAATCATTTTGTTAACTAGAATTAATTGTATTGCTTTGCAGGTTTATAATTAAATCTACTATAACATCGACGACCATGAAAATCTCACTAGTACTCTTTGTTGGCATCTTGTTGGTCTTGGCAAATCTGCAAGCCGATGCAAAACGCATCACTCCGGAGGAAAAGAGGAAGCTGATTCCTGGGCGTCATCTCCTGACTGATGATGACAATGAATCGAATCAGATCTATAATAACTACGTGAGTCCTACTGGCTCAGGTTCTGAGACTCACCATTCATATGCGAATGAAAACCCGCCCGATCATAAGGGTAGGCATAGAAAATAAGGCTTTGTTGAATATGTTTGCCTTGTAAGAATATGAAACCTGTTACTATTATCTCTAATTACGGAGCTGCTGCTCCTTAAATAACATATGCATTATGTATTCGTCAAGCTTATCTGCTGATGACTATTACAGCATATGATGAAATGAAAGAGACCATGAGTACTCTATGAGGAGCATGCATGGTTTTGTGTGTGTGTTAATATTAGTATCATCACGACCGATGCGCATAGAATTTGATTTGCCAGTGCACAGTCCACAGATTCTTCTTCTATATATATATATGTATGTATGTATGTATGTATCAAAAGAACCGTACTTATGTATAATCGATCGAGTAATTAATTAGGGTTTCCTATACAACATAAAGGAAAAAAAGATTAGGACATAAGGGGCCGGCGACTATGCAATTGGAGATTCATTATAAAAACTATCAGGAACATCGACGGTTAATTAGAATATTAAAAAAAATTAGGATAATCTAGATCTGACATGATGAGAATCCATTATCAGTTTATATGAAAGATATATACCCTAAACTTTAATTTCCATTGGAACATGTTATATTTGACTCGTTGATTTCATGTGCTTGAAAACCCTAGATTGATGCATCCCAAAGGAAATACAACTTGTCAAGCTACAAATATTGAATATCAATCAATTGTAAGAATTAAATAAGCTAGCGTGGTAACTAAGTCATTGATGGCAAAATACTCATCCATCTCTCCGTCAATGTTATCAGTGCTAATATATGATAAGATCCACCATCATACATAAACCTGATAGATACTTCTCAACTTCAACTTAAATTTTAGATCAAAGACACTTATCTACAGCGATCCGTTTTAGATGATGGGCTTTCCAACCAGTGTTTACATATACACTGTGATAGTAATTTCCCATGTCAATTCTATATATTAATTAATACCTCAACTCCATAGAAAACAGTCAACTCACAGATTTAGAAAAAACTAAGTTGATAAAAGCTGATGATCATCTATCTGAATTTTAAGATATGAATTTTTCTGACGAATGCAGATTATTCAGGATATTTAATTATATATATATATATATATATATATATATATATATATATATATATTAACTTTCTAAGAAAAGAGTTTGTTGACTTCATAAAGTTTCTTTTTTAAAAAAAAATTCAACCAAACGACAAAATATTACTCGTCCCACGGAGCTGAGTGATGAATTGGAGATGTGAATTAAAGAAAAAAAAAATACATATATAGAGAATTTTGACTGTAAGTCACATTATAATAGAATAAAATTTTCATTAGTAAAGTCTTGGTGCCTGGCAGATGAGTCAAGTACATATGTAGACGCTGAGATAAATTAATTATTAAGTAATTTTGCAATTCAATGTGATCAAAACTCTTCGCTAAGGTAATATATATGCTGGTGGTTGGTAATTTAACTGTTCGCATACTGGCAATTAGCAGATTTTACTTGGTTAGGATTTTATCGATGCTCCAGTATTTGAATAATTAATTATGTATGATTACATAATACAAACATATATTAGCTCGGATGATCAAATTGCATAAGTAGTAGAAGTTTGTTTCTAGTGCACATTTAGGCTACTGAGCCAACGCCGCGCTCTAATCATGTAATAAGCTCTATGGTGCGTTGCTCTTAATTAACATACTAGACATTTGTAGTTCAATCCTGCATGCCGGGTTTATTTCTTTTATGAATGCATAGCTTGGTTAATTGCTAAACTAATCACCCATTTATGAAGCTAAATCAGTCGGTTTAGCTTTGCATCCAACTGGTTTACGAACAAGGAAACAACGCATTTTTATCTACAGAAATAGCTGGGGATGTCATTTTGTTCATTAATTAAGAAGCAAGATCTAATTGCTTTGGTTAAAATTCTAGCCATGGGATGCAGCAAATCACGCATTGATTCAGTGAACAATTACAACCAATCAAAGTTTTTGGTAACCATGTAATTAATAAATAACCGTCATTTGAAAATTGTTTCTCTATCCACTATACTATTATAAATAGACATTAGATTCTTTTTCAGAATGTGAGAACGTGGGAGCTCATCATATAATAAGCTAGAGAGTAGAGTTCCCGTTACAGGAAAAAGTGCCTCAATTATTTTTTATTCAATCCCCAACAAACGATTCTCTGAATCTTTTGCTGCAAGAGTTAATAATTTTCAATATTTCGCTGGCTCTTGTGCTCAAACAATTTGGCAATGACTTTCGTCTGCCTTTTAAACGAATACTCAATTAGCAAGTTTATTTCACTGCTTTATAGAATTCCAACTCCGCCTTTATTTTGCCAAAGACTCTGAAACCCAATAAAAAATTTTACCTTTTTCTTTTTTAAAAAAAAAAAATTCAACAACCTTACGTGTTATGAATTACCTGAGTTTGTTCAATCAACTATCGGTTAGTCTAGTGGAGGAAGATTCTAATACTCATTGCAGGTGAGATATTTTTCACACTTTTGCGTGAATCAACCTAATTTTTTAACCTTAGAAAGGAAAACGTGATCAATGATTGAAGATTAAATTGAAAATTCGAAAACCATCAACAAATTGAGGATACGTAATTATGAACCATTGTCATAATTACATTTTTGGTGGCCACAGTGATGCGTTCGAAACTAGCAAGTATACTAGTCGCACAAGTAATAAAGTGATGAGTGAGATATCGTTCCCACGAGGATTGATTCTAATTAAATTTGTTATTTTTCAGCAACAATAAACTAAATATGGGGGGTTTTGTTGAATGATTAATTAAACTGAATACGAAGGCAAATAAAGAATAACACAACACAATATTAAATGAATTGAAAATTCAATGAGAGACACTTGGTTAAGGGTTCTTTCTCTGCCACAAGATATGAATTTGTGAATTAACATAGAATTGTAATCCAATTACAGCATTGAAGTTATCAACCGTAGATAACAACAAGCTCTGTTATCCCAATCTTTCCTTACTTTGTTGTTAAATAAAACAAGCTCTTTATTTAATCTCTATCCATTAAACAACCTAGAACAAGCTCTCTAAGTTTAATTCAATAGAAGCATTACGATGAGAAAGATAGGTTGATCTAAGCAATAATCACACAAGTTCGGATTATTTAACCTAGGTTGTATTTTCCAATTGCAATCTCTGATCACAATTTTGCTACTAATGATTGGAAATTCATGACAATTACGGATCAAGATTTCTAATCTAGCAATAGACAATAACAGATTATATTCAGTTGGCCATTCCAAATACAATCAGTAAGCAATCATAAGCATTAGATATGGGAAAATACAAGCAACTTCAATTAGAGAATTGGATAACAATTTCTTACACAATCAACTCACAAAATCCATATCAAGGGCTTTGAAATCACCCTCAACCAATTCAGATTTAGTTACACATATTCAATCAGAATAACAAATACAATACAGAGAAATTCCAGAATTGAAAAGGAAAGAAAGAACTTAGCAAATTCTTTGAAAATCTTCTTTGTAGATGAATCTTCTTGGAATTGTAGTTCCTCCTCTTTCAAAATCTTCTTTCTCCTTCAAGAACTCCAAGGGATGAGAGAAATCCAGAAATGCAGCCTCCTCCCACGTTTTCCCCTCTTCAAGTTATGAAAATAAAACCCTAAAATGTGTTTAAATACTCTGCTACAGTGACTTGCTACAGTGCCCCGTATTATACATGCTACAGTGCTTGTAGAATTATATTTCTATACATCTCACACTGTTTTGATTACAACTTTTGGTACACTGAATGGATTTATAAACCGTAAATTCTCCAGAAAATAGACTTCGAGAGCTTTCCAACGGTATATAACATGTCATCGGGTTCATTGTATATCAATACAATTAAATCCGAGAAGATCACTGACTAGCAGAGGTGAAAATGAAGGGTTTTACTCCATTTTTGTGCAAGTTGTTCCAAAACTCCTACAAACATCAAAACCACACAAAAACATAAAAATACCAAGGAATATAGCAAAGAAACATGGACGAATTGATATAAAAGTAATACATAAATAGACACCTATCAAATTCCCCCACACTTAGACTTTGCTAGTCCTCGAGCAACTAAAATGATACGAAACAAAACTAAACCGAAACAGAATCAAAGAAAAATTAAAACACACAAATGCTTCTCTTGCAAATAGGCCTCAAAGATTGTACTTAATTATAACCCAAGGAAAACTTCAAAATAATGCACTTGATCAAGAATTTTATCTCAAAAATTAGTTTCGCTTCACTTCAATTCCTCAAGTGTGTGTGTGTAGAGCCATTCTCACCTAATCACTTGTAACCCGGATGAGTTTATGCATAAAAATGAATCATATTTAATATTGAAGATGTGTGTATAAATGAACTCATAGGCTTGCTTTTCAAGTCACTCTCCACTAATGTAGACATGCACAACACCAAGGATCAAGTAGGACTTTATTAAGCTTGTAACGTTTGGCTTGGGTGAAGGTATGATAAAGGATAATAATTAGGCTCAATCACCCACAAACACATAAAATCATTCAATATTATGTGGAGCTCAAGCCCAGACATAAAAAATTCATTCTTATCATCAAATGACTCTCCCAAACTTATTCAGAACACTCGAACTCTCTTTTTTTTTCTTTTTTTTTTTTTTAGAAAGCAAAAGAAACTACACCCCCACACTTTGTTGTTTCATTCTTTTTAAGAACGCCCAAGGGTATAGAACTTCTTTTTTTTCTCTTTTTTTTTAACTGCAATTCCACTCCCCCACACTTAAACAATACATTGTCCTCAATGTTTAAGTACGTGGAAGATAAGTACAGATTTTTTTCTCTTTTTTTTTTTTTACAAACATAATAAAACTCACTTGCATTGCTCATGGCACAATCCAACCTCCTCTAACTTCCCAAAACCAGAACATAGCTCAAAATGTAATTGCGAATGATTTACATGCTCATAGGTAAGGGATAAACTGTTTGGAACAAATTCAATTAAGGTTAGGAAATCTTTTAGTGAGTTAACAAAGAAAAAGGTTTACAGAGGCTCAAAGGGGTAACTAGGGATCAATTTTAATCAAGGTTGGCTCTTAAGGCTCAAACGGTCCAAAGATGGCCTAAATCATTTCCCTAATGTTGCACAGTCTAGGATTCGCCTCGAGTGACCATCAAACAAGTTCTAGAATTCATTGAAATCTGAAGAAACATTTAAATTACATAAACTTTCTCTAAGTGAACAAATACCTCAGTGATAATAGCTCAGTGCTCAATGTTGTGCAAGGAATCAAAAGCAAAGCGAAAACCAATAAACATTTCAAGCACACAGATCCATGCATCATTTATCATTTTCCAAGAGTTATTCTTAATTCAATCATTATCTATCATCGACCCACAAAATGCAAGAAAAGAGGTACGTGGCGTTGTTACACCTGAGTCAAGATTGTATATTTCAACAATCCTTAGGACCAGTAGCCCGCAGACTTAAGGTTTCCAGCCTATATACCTTTATTATGAAAGAACAAAACAAGAAACAAGACACTTCAAATAACATGAAATAAACAAACTACAGATTTATTTAGAGAGAATGCGTTTCAAGGGTTAAAGAAACCCCATATTCTGCCATTCTCAGGTTTTTCCACAATTTTTTTTTAAATCAAAACTGATAAAGATAAAAACACGTAACAACTCTAAATTACGCAAAACTAAACTCACTCATAAAATAACAAAGTTCAACAAGTCAGCAAACAAAAACAAGTTAGTTAGAATGGGTCTAAAAAGTTTAGAAGTTAGCCTCCTTATTCAGCCATTATGGATTGAAGAGATCCAGAATGCTTTTCAAGAGAACTTGAACTTTTTAAGCCACCACTCTAAAAACCGAGATTAGAAAATATTACCTGGGACTAAAGAAATAACCTGAAAAAGCTCAAAAGAAACGACATGAAAAATCTCAAATAAACACACTATAAAGAAAGCAAACAAAAACGAAGCAAACCAGCAAATAGAGATTACAGATGGAGGGTTAAATCCAGTTGACGCCTTTTTTTGCCTTCTCCAAACCAATTTATCCGAGCCATTGTTGGATCAGGTGAATAGACGAATTCTTGTAGTTTGTCAATTAACTCCCCTGCCGTTGAAGCTGTAACAAGGATTTGCCTCACTGATGGTGAGATAAAATTTTTTTCTACAGCTTGATCAAGAAAAGACAACAAACCATCAAAAAAGTTATTGACATTTAACAAACCAATGGGTTTTTTATGGATGTTTAGCTGTGCCCAAGAGGTGATTTGAAATATCTCCTCTTGATAAGTGTCTATTTTTATATCATTTTCATATCAATTCGTCCATGTTTCTTTGCTATATTCCTTGGTATTTTTATGTTTTTGTGTGGTTTTGATGTTTGTAGGAGTTTTGGAGCAACTTGCACAAAATGGAGTAAAACCCTTCATTTTCACCTATGCTAGTCAGTGATCTTCTCGGATTTAATTGCATTGATATACAATGAACCCGATGACATGTTATATACCGTTGGAAAGCTCTCGAAGTCTATTTTCTGGAGAAATTTACGGTTTATAAATCCATTCAGTGTACAAAAAGTTGTAATCAAAACAGTGTGAGAAGTATAGAAATGTAATTCCACAAATCACTGTAGCATGTATAATACGGGATACTGTAGCAGGTTACTGTAGCAGAGTATTTAAACACATTTTAGGGTTTTATTTTCATAACTGGAAGAGGGAAAACGTGGGAGGAGGCTGCATTTCTGGATTTCTCTCATCCCTTGGAGTTCTTGAAGGAGAAAGAAGATTTTGAAAGAGGATGAACTACAATTCCAAGAAGATTCATCTACAAAGAAGATTTTCAAAGAATTTGCTAAGTTCTTTCTTTCCTTTTCAATTCTGGAATTTCTCTGTATTGTATTTGTTAGTCTGATTGAATATGTGTAACTAAATCTGAATTGGTTGAGGGTGATTTCAAAGCCCTTGATATGGATTTTGTGAGGTGAGTGTGTAAGAAATTGTTATCCAATTCTCTAATTGAAGTTGCTTGTATTTTCCCATATCTAATGCTTATGATTGCTTACTGATTGTATTTGGAATGGCCAACTGAATATAATCTATTGTTGTCTATGGCTAGATTAGAAATCTTGATCCGTAATTGTCATGAATTTCCAATCATTAGTAGCAAAATTGTGATCAGAGATTGCAATTGGAAAATACAACCTAGGTTAAATAATCCGAACTTGTGTGTTTATTGCTTAGATCAACCTATCTTTCTCGCATGCGTATGCGTCTATGAATTAAACGTCATCAGATACTCTAAGCTTGTTCTTCTAGGTTGTTTATGTTTCCAGTCCCTACCAGCTCAATGATAATTTTGATGATAACAATACAC
This sequence comes from Boswellia sacra, assembly GCA_013180625.2. Classification (NCBI taxonomy): domain Eukaryota; kingdom Viridiplantae; phylum Streptophyta; class Magnoliopsida; order Sapindales; family Burseraceae; genus Boswellia; species Boswellia sacra. The sequence continues at coordinate 12,502 of SNVD02007182.1, read as the reverse complement.
ATTGATTAATTGAGATTTACTAACATGTTTATTTATGTGCAAGAGTAAGATCATTGAAATAATTTTTAAAATCAAGAAGAGGCTTATTAAAATGAAGTGTTGAAGCTAAGGAGAAGACTACATGTTAAAGGCACCAAAGTTTAAGAACAAGGATTGACTCAAGGAATGTGACACATGAACAATGTTCAATCAATTTGTCATATATATCTCTACAAATATCCAAATAACGTGATTCTTGAGCCTTTGGAAAGCTTACTCAATTTATAACATTTCATATGTTTTAATGAAATTCAAATTTCAAGTGCAAGGTTGTCCAAATCATCATGCAAGTTGAAATACAAATGGAAGCAGCTGACATGAGCACCGAATACTCCTTTGGACATATCTTGAGCTAGAAAAATCAAATGACTTGATTCTTATGGCATTGGAAAGAGGACTTAACGAAGCACATTTCATATGTTTTGAAGAAATTCAAATTTCAAATGGAAGGCTGACATAATTGACATGCAATTTGGTGGACTGACACAGAGAAGAAAAATCAACTCACATGAGCACCGAATGGTGTTTTGGCCATATCTTAAGATAGAGATATCCAAATTCTTTGAATATTAATGTTTTGGAAAGCTTATTCAAATACAAAGATATTTTATGTTTTGAAGAAATTCAAATTTCAAATGGAAGGCTGACAGAATTATCATTCAAGTCAGTGGACTGACACATGGAAGAAAAATCAAGTCACTTGAGCACCGAATGGTGTTTATCTTGAGCTACAGATATCCAAATGACTTGGTTCTTGATGCGTTGGAAAGCTTATTCAAATGTGCAGATCTTTTATGTTTTACAGATTTTTAAATTTCAAACGGAACATTGACAAAAATGGCAGACAAGATTACTGTTTTTATGGTGGGCAGAAAATTTGGAGATGGTGTCTTCACTTGATTAAGTTCATCTCATTTGCCTATAAAATGAGCCCTTCTCCCATTCATTCAAGAACATCCATCAAGCCACAAATAAGGGAAATATCATTTTTAGAGAGCTTTTATATTTTTTATCTACTCTTTGAGGAGAGTTGTATTTTGTTATAAACAATTATCTTTGTTCTTGTATTGTGGTGAGAGTGAGATCTTATTGTAAAGGATAACAGTTATCCTTGAGAGAAATATTTCCTTGGTGAGGTTGTTCATCAAGAAGAACTCTTGGTGTGGTGTTATCAAGAGTTGAAGGAAGTTGCCTTGGAGAGGTTGTTCATCAAGAAGAACTCTTGGTGTGGTGTTATCAAGAGTTGAAGGAAGTTGCCTTGGTGAGGTTGTTCATCAAGAAGAGCTCTTGGTGTGGTGTTGTCAAGGGTTGAAGGAAGTTGCCTTGGTGAGGTTGTTCATCAAGAAGAACTCTTGGTGTGGTGTTATCAAGAGTTGAAAGAAAAAGTCTTGGTAGGTTGTTCATCAAGCAAGTTGTAAAGATTTCTACAACTTAGTGGAAAGCTTAGCTCGTGGAGCTAGGAGCCCGTGGACGTAGGCAAGGTTTGCCGAACCACGTAAATTGAGTTTGCACTCTCTCTATCCCTCTGCTCTTTACATTTACTTGCACTTGTGATTGTTCTTTATTGCTATTCTCTTGATTGCATTTTATTTTCATCTTCTTCACCTTTATTCTCAAAGAAAGAGTTAAATAATTTTGATCTTCAAAGAAAAGTTTTACAAATCCGTTTTGATAAATAAAAACCCAATTCACCCCCCTCTTGGGTTGCCATACCTGGGTCAACAGTTTAATGGATAGAGATTAAATAAAGAGCTTGTTTTATTTAACAACAAAGTAAGGAAAGATTGGGATAACAAAGCTTGTTGTTATCTACGGTTGATAACTTCAATGCTATAATTGGATTACAATTCTATGTTTATTCACAAATTCATATCTTGTGGCAGAGAAAGAACCCTTAACCAAGTGTCTCTCATTGAATTTTCAATTTATTTAATATTGTGTTGTGTTATTCTTTATTTGCCTTCGTATTCATTTTAATTAATCATTCAACAAAACCCCCCATATTTAGTTTATTGTTGCTGAAAAATAACAAATTTAATTAGAATCCTCCTCGTGGGACCGTATCTCACTCATCATACGTATTACTTGTGCGACTAGTATACTTGCTAGTTTCGAACGCATCAAGTTTTTGGCGCCGTTGCCGGGGATTGATTTTCTAATCGATTTGTTATTTTGTTTTCGTTTGTTGATTCGTAATTTTTTTTTGTTTTTCTTTTCTGATTGTTTGTGTTTAGACGACATTGCAGTAAACTTCCAACAATTCAGTAGCCGATTTGAGCCACAACTATATTGGGGAGTAAATGAGGTAAGCACTCCGAATATTGAACAACAACTTTCTGAGCTAACCTCTCTTGTGGAAAACATGACTGTAGGACATATGCAGAAACCTTATGCATGTTTGATATATTCTACCATGGAGCATCCAATGGACATGTATCCAACTTTACAAGAAGAAGATATGGAACAAGCCAATGCCATGGGTGGATTTTCAGGACAAACAAGGCAATGTTATGATCCCTTCTCTAACACTTACAATGTCGGATGGGGAGATCACCCTAATTTTAATTACTGGAATCATCAACCAATTATCCCAAATGCCATACCAAATCGGCCACAAGGTTTTAATCAACCTAGATTGCAGCAACCATTTCAAATGCAACCACCACCAATGCCACAACCAGCACCACAACCAGCTCCAGAAAACTCAGGTATGTCACTCCAGGATTTTGTTAATGTACTTGCCACTAACACAATGCAATTCCAGCAGGAAACTGGGGCAAGTATCCAAAATCTCGCAAATCAATTGGGACAATTGGCTACTAGCATGCGCAAATTCGAGGGCAATGCTCATAAAAATTAATCTTCTCAACGGTGATCATCCAAGAGAGAATGATTGTCGATAACTTTGCGCAGTGGAGAGCAAAATGGAAACTAACTGGGGCAAGTATCCAAAACCTGACAAAGACATCACAAACTGATAAGGAGATGCACACTTCACCTGAACAAAACATCATCTTCTAGGTAGACCTTAAAACTCAAATTCCTTCTTATGTTACTCCTCCATCATTTCCTAGCAGATTTGCAAAATCAAAGAAGGAGGAACAAGAACAAGAAATCCTGGAAATTTCTCACAAAATCGAAGTAAATATACCACTTCTGGATGCTATTGAGCAAGTACCTCGTTGTACAAAATTTCTCAAGGAGTTATGCACCAACAAGAGAAAGTTGAAGGGAAATGAGAAAGTAAGTGTGGGAGAAAATGTTTCAGCTGTAGTGCAAAGAAAAATTCCTCTCCGAAATGTTGATAAGTGTCTATTTATATATCATTTTTATATCCATTCGTCCATGTTTCTTTGCTATATTCCTTGGTATTTTTATGTTTTTGTGTGGTTTTGATGTTTGTAGGAGTTTTGGAGCAACTTGCACAAAAATGGATTAAAACCCTTCATTTTCACCTCTGCTAGTCAACCATCTTCTCGGATTTAATTGTATTGATATACAATGAACCCGATGACATATTATATACCGTTGGAAAGCTCTCGAAGTCTATTTTCTGGAGAAATTTACGGTTTATAAATCCATTCAGCGTACCAAAAGTTGTAACAAAACAGTGTGAGAAGTATAGAAATGTAATTCCACAAATCACTGTAGCATGTATAATACGGGACACTGTAGCAGGTTCCTGAAGCAGAGTATTTAAAACACATTTTTAGGGTTTTAATTTGGATACCTTGAAGCGGGAGACACAGTGGTGAGATGCTGCAGCTCGGAATTATTTTCATCTCCTGGAGTTCTTGAAGGGGAAAGGAAGCTTGGAAAGAGGAAGAATCACAATCCAAAGAGAATTACATCAAATTTGCTAAGTTTTTCCCTTCCCTTTCATTTTCTGGAATGTCTCCATGTTGTATGGTATTTACCACGTTCTTAAACATGTGTAACGATCTGAATTGGTTATGGTGATTTCAAAGCCTGATAGGTTTTTGTAAGTTGATTTGTCAAAGAAGTTGTTATCCAATTCGTCTAATTGAAGTGCTTGATTTTTCCATGTCTAATGCTTATGATTGCTTGCTGATTGTATTTGGGTGCCCAACTAAATATAATCTGGATATTGTCTATTGCTAGACTAGAAATCTTGATCCGTAATTGTCTTGAATTTCTAATTATTAGTAGCAAAATTGTGATCAGAGATTGCAATTGGAGAATATAACCTAAGTTAAATAATCCGAGCTTGTGTGTTTATTGCTTAGATCAACCTATCTTTCTTATCGTAATGCATCCATTGAATTAAATTTAGAGAGCTTGTTCTACGTTGTTTAATGGATAGAGATTAAATAAAGAGCCTGTTTTGTTTAACAACAAAGTAAGGAAAGATTGGGATAAACAGAGCTTGTTGTTATCTATGGTTGGTAATTTCAATGGTGTAATTGGATGACAATTCTACAATTAATTCGCAAATCCATATCTTATGGTAGAGAAAGATCCCTTAACCAGGTTTCTCTCATTGATTTTTCAATCTGTTTTAATTTGTATTGTGTTATTCTTTACTTGCATTAATATTTCATCAAGTTAATCAATCAACAAAAACCCCCTCATTTAGTTTATTGTTGCTTTCGAATAACAAATTCAATTAGAATCAATCCTCGTGGGAACGATATCTTACATATTCTTTAATTACTTGTGCGACTAGTATACTGCTAGTTTTTCAAACGCATCCAATGATGTTTCGTACATTGAATTGCCTTTATCTAATGAGAAACTTCTACCTTTCGTGATGAAAGCACCTGCCTTGGAGCTTAAGCCTCTTCCAGATCATTTGAAGCATGTATTCCTAGGTGAGAAAGATACTTTGCCAGTCATAATAGCAAAGGTTCTTGCACCATTACAAGAAGAGAAACTCATCCGAGTGCTCCGAGATCACAAAACGGCTATTGGGTGGACAGTCGCTGACATCAAAGGTATTAGTCCAGCTGTATGCATGCACCGTATCTTGTTAGAAGAGGGATCCAAGCCCACTAGAGAAGCACAGCGGAGGTTGAATCCTCCCATGATGGAAGTTGTCGAGAAAGAAATCCGGAAATTGTTAGATGTGGGTGTGATTTATCCAATTTCGGACAGCAAGTGGGTGAGTCCAGTCCACGTTGTTCCGAAGAAATCTGGTGTTACGGTGGTTAAGAATGACAATAATGAGCTAGTTCCCACTCGTATCCAAACCGGGTGGCGAGTTTGTATTGATTATCGAAAGCTCAATCTGCAACTCGCAAGGATCACTTTCCTTTGCCATTCATTGATCAAATGCTAGAGAGATTAGTAGGTCATTCTCATTATTGTTTTCTTGATGGCTATTCAGGATATAATCAGATTGTCATTGCCCCTGAGGATCAAGAGAAAACTACATTCACATGCCCATTCGGTACATTTGACTATCGACGCATGCCATTCGGTCTTTGCAATGCCCCTGCCACTTTCCAAAGGTGTATGGTAAGTATTTTCTCTTATTATGTTGAAAACATCATTGAGGTATTTATGGATGACTTTAGTGTTTTTGGTGATTCTTTTGATAAATGCCTTGACAACCTTACCCTTATAATTCAAAGATGTATATAAACTAACCTTGTTCTGAATTGGGAGAAATGTCATTTTATGGTAGATCAGTGTATAGTTTTGGGACATGTTATTTCTGTTAAGGGTATAGAGGTTGATAAATCCAAGATAGATCTTATATGTTCCTTAACACCTCCCACAAGTGTGCAGGATATTCGTTCGTTTCTTGGTCATGCTTTCAAAACTAGCAAGTATACTATAGTCGCAAAAGTAATAAAGTGATAAGTAAGATATCTTTCCCACGAGGATTGATTCTAATTGAATTTGTTATTTCCAGCAACAATAAACTAAACAGGGGGGGATTTTTGTTGGTTGATTAACTAGATGAAAAAATGAATACTACGGTAATTAATGAATAACACGATACAAACTAAATTGAAATGGGAATTAATCAAAGATAGAAATCTGGTTAAGGGATCATTCTCCACCACAAGATATGGATTTGCGCATTAATTGTAGAATTGTCATCTAATTACAGCATTGAAGTTATCAACCGTAGATAATAACAAGCTCTATTACCCCAATCTTTCCTTACTTTGTGGTTAAATAAAACAAGCTCTTTATTTAATCTCTATCCATTAAACAACCTAGAACAAGCTCTCTGAGTTTAATTCAATGGATGCATTACGATAAGAAAGATAGGTTGATCTAAGCAATAAAACACACAAGCTCGGATTATTTAACTTAGGTTGTATTCTCCAATTGCAATCTCTGATCACAATTTTGCGACTAAGGATTAGAAATTCAAGACAATTACGGATCAAGATTTCTAGTCTAGCAATAGACAACAACCAGATTATATTCAGTTGGCCATTCAAAATACAATCAGCAAGCAATCATAAGCATTAGATATGGGAAAATACAAGCAACTTCAATTAGAGAATTGGATAACAACTTCTTGCACAATCAACTCACAAAAACCATATCAAGGGCTTTGAAATCACCCTCAACCAATTCAGATTCAGTTACACATGTTTAAGAACGTGGTAAATACAATACACCATGGAGACATTCCAGAAAATGAAAAGGAAGGGAAAAACTTAGCAAATTTGATATAATTCTCTTTGGATTGTAGTTCTTCCTCTTTCCAAGCTTCCTTTCTCCTTCAAGAACTCCAAGAGATGAAAGAATTCCAGAGCTGCAGCCTCCACCACGTCTCCCCTCTTCAAGTTATGAAAATAAAACCCTAAAATGTGTTTAAATACTCTGCTACAGTGACTTGCTACAGTGCCCCGTATTATACATGCTACAGTGCTGTGGAATTATATTTCTATACATCTCACACTGTTTTGATTACAACTTTTGGTACACTGAATGGATTTATAAACCGTAAATTTCTCCAGAAAATAGACTTCGAGAGCTTTCCAACGGTATAAAACATGTCATCGGGATCATTGTATATCAATACAATTAAATCCGAGAAGATCACTGACTAGCAGAGGTGAAAATGAAGGGTTTTACTCATTTTTGTGCAAATTGCTCCAAAACTCCTACAAACATCAAAACCACACAAAAACATAAAAATACCAAGGAATATAGCAAAGAAACATGGACGAATTGATATGAAAGTAATACGTAAATAGATACCTATCAAATTCCCCCACACTTAGACTTTGCTAGTCCTCGAGCAACTAAAATGATACGAAACAAAACTAAACCGAAACAGAATCAAAGAAAAATTAAAACACACAAATGCTTCAACTTGCAAATCGGCCTCAAAGATTGTACTTAATTATAACCCAAGGAAAACTTCAAAATAATGCACTTAATCAAGAATTTTATCTCAAAGATTAGTTTCGCTTCACTTCAATTCCTCAAGTGTGTGTGTGTAGAGTCATTCTCACCTAATCACTTGTAACTGGATGAGTATGCATAAATGAATCAATATTATAATATGAAGATGTGTGTATAAATGAACTCCCGAGGCTTGCTTTTCAAGTCACTCTACACTATGTAGACATGCACAACACCAAGGATCAAGAGGACTTTATTAAGCTTGTAACGTTTGGCTTGGGTGAAGGTATGTAAAGGATAATAATTAGGCTCAAATCACCCACAAACACATAAAATCATTCAATATTATGTGGAGCTCAAGCCCATGACATAAAAATTTCTTTCTTATTCATCAAATGACTCTCCCAAACTTATTCAGAACACTCGAACTCTCTTTTTTTTTCTTTTTTTCTTTTTTCTTTTTTGTTGTAGAAAGCAAAAGAAACTATACCCCCACACTTTGTTGTTTCATTCTTTTTAAGAACGCCCAAGGGTATAGAACTCTTTTTTTTCTTTTTTTTTTTTAAATGCAATTCCACTCCCCCACACTTAAACAATACATTGTCCTCAATGTTTAAGTACGTGGAAGATAAGTACAGATTTTTTTTCTCTTTTTTTTTTTTAAAAAACATAATAAAACTCACTTGCATTGCTCATGGCATAATCCAACCTCCTCTAACTTCCCAAAACCAGAACATAGCTCAAAATGTAATTGCGAATGATTTACATGATCATAGGTAAGGGATAAACTGTTTGGAACAAATTCAATTAAGGTTAAGAAATCTTTTAGTGAGTTAACAAAGAAAAAGGTTTACAGAGACTCAAAGGGGTAACTAGGGATCAATTTTAGTCAAGGTTGGCTCTTAAGGGTCAAACGGTCCAAAGATGGCCTAAATCATTTCCCTAATGTTGCACAGTCTAGGATTTCGCCTCGAGTGACCATCAAACAAGTTCTAGAATTCATTGAGATCTGGAGAAACACTTAAATTACATAAACTTTCTCTAAGTAAACAAATAACTCAGTGATAATGGCTCGGTGCTCAATTTTGTGCAAGGAATCAAAGGTAAAGCAAAAACTAATTAACATTTCAAGCACAAAGATCCATGCATCATTTATCATTTTCCAAGAGTTATTCTTATTCAATCATTATCTTATCATCGACCCACAAAATGCAAGAAAAGAGGTACGTGGCGTTGTTACACCTGAGTCAAGATTGTATAGTTCAACAATCCTTAGGACCAGTAGCCCGCAGACTTAAGGTTTCCAGCCTATATACCTTTATTATGAAAGAACAAAACAAGAAACAAGACACTTCAAACAACATGAAATAAACAAACTACAGATTATTGAGAGAGAATGCGTTTCAAGAGTTAAGAAAACCCCATATTCTGCCATTCTCAGGTTTTTTCACAATTGTTTTTTTTGAATCGAAACTGATAAAGATAAAAACACATAACAACTCTAAATTATGCAAAACTAAACTCACTCATAAAATAACAAAGTTCAACAAGTCAGCAAACAAAAACAAGTTAGTTAGAATGGGTCTACAAAGTTTAGAAGTTAGCCTCATTATTCAGCCATTATGGATTGAAGAGATCCAGAATGCGTTTCAAGAGAACTTGAACTTTTTAAGCCACCACTCTAAAAACCGAGATTAGACAATATTACCTGGGACGAAAGAAATAACCTGAAAAAGCTCAAAAGAAACGACATGAAAAATCTCAAATAAACACACTAAAAAGAAAGCAAACAAAAACGAAGCAAACAAGCAAATAGAGATTACAGATGGAGGGTTAAATCCAGTTGACGCCTTTTGTTGCCTTCTCCAAACCAATTTATCGGAGCCATTGTTGGATCAGGTGAATAGACGAATTCTTGTAGTTTGTCAATTAACTCTCCTGCAGTTGAAGCTGTAACCAGCATTTGCCTTGCTGACGGTGAGATGAAAATTTTTTCTACAGCTTGATCAAGAAAGGACAACAAACCATCAAAAAAATTATTAACATTTAACAAACCAATGGGTTTCCGATGGATGTTTAGCGTTGCCCAAGAGGTGATTTGAAATATCTCCTCTAATGTACCATAACCACCCGGCAAAGCTATAAATGCATCGGACTTAACAACCATATGTGCAATACGCTCATGCATACTAGAGACCTGTAACTCTTCCCCGATTGTGTTGCCTACGATATCTCGTACCGCTAATGGTTTAGGGATAATGCCGAGAACTTTGCTCCCTCCTAGGGATGCAGCTGTTGACACACACCCCATTAACCCAAGACTACCCCCTCCATAAATCAAATAATACTCTTCGCAGCTAATGTCCTACCAAGATCAAGAGCTGCTGTTGTAAACTCTCCATCTTTACCAAATTGCGATCCGCAAAATACGCATATATTGCGGAATCGCCTAATTGGTGTTTTCTCCATTTCTACAAGTGCTCTAATCTTGTGTAAGACACGTTAGATATTATGCTTTTCAATTGCAAGACAGGTTATGGAATGACATATGAAAATATGCAGAATGTATAGATACACCCATAAAACTCTCAAATTTTGACACATGGGGACATACTTTCGGTGGGGGTTGCTCGATGCAGATTTATCGCACCATCGTGCATTCGAACTAGGCCAAAGTATACTAGTCGCCACAAAGTAATAAAGTGATAAGTAAGATATCGTTCCCACGAGGATGATTCTAATTGAATTTGTGATTCGAAAGCAACAATAAAACTAAATGAGGGGGTTTTGTTGATTGATAACTAGATGAAATATTAATTGCAATTAAAGAATAACAAAACAGAAAGTTAATTTGAGTGAAAAACTCAATGAGAGAAACCTGGTTAAGGATCCCCGTCTCTGCCACAAGATATGAATTTGTGAATTAACATAGAATTGTAATCCAATTACAGCATTGAAGTTATCAACCGTAGATAAACAACAAGCTCTGTTATCCCAATCTTTCCTTACTTTGTTGTTAAATAAAACAAGCTCTTTATTTAATCTCTATCCATTAAACAACTAGAACAAGCTCTCTGAGTTTAATTCAATGGATGCATTATGATAAGAAAGATAGGTTGATCTAAGCAATAAACACACAAGCTCGGATTATTTAACTTAGGTTATATTCTCCAATTGAAATCTCTGATCACAAATTTGCTACTAATGATTAGAAATTCAAGACAATTACGGATCAAGATTTCTAGTCTAGTAATAGACAATATCCAGATTATATTCAGTTGGCCACCCAAATACAATCCAGCAAGCAATCATAAGCATTAAACATGGGAAAATACAAGAAACTTCAATTAGAGAATTGGATAACAATTCCTTGCACAATCAATTCATAAAAACCATATAAAGGGCTTTGAAATCACCCTCAACCAATTCAGATTTAGTTACACATATTCAGATAGAATACAAATACAATACAATATATAAAAATTCCAGAAGATGAAAGGGAAATGATAAACTTAGCAAATCTGATGAAATCTCTTAGGATTTGTAGTTCTTCCTCTTTCCAAGCCTTTAATCTCCTTCAAGAACTCCAAGAGATGAGAGAAATCCAAAGATGCAGCCTCCTCCACGTTCTCCCCTCTTCAAGTTATCAAAATAAAACCCTAAAAATGTGTTTAAATACTCTGCTACAGTGACTTGCTACAGTGCCCCGTATTATACATGCTACAGTGGCTTGTGGAATTATATTTCTATACATTTCACACTGTTTTGATTAGAACTTTTGGTACACTGAATGGATTTATAAACCGTAAATTTCTCCAGAAAATAGACTTCGAGAGCTTTTCAACGGTATATAATATGTCGTCGGGTTCATTGTATATCAATACAATTAAATCCGAGAAGATCACTGACTAGCAAAGGTGAAAATGAAGGGTTTTACTCCATTTTTGTGCAAGTTGCTCCAAAACTCCTACAAACATCAAAACACACAAAAACATAAAATACCACGGAATATAGCAAAGAAACATGGACGAATTGATATAAAAGTAATACGTAAATAGACACCTATCAAATTCCCCCACACTTAGACTTTGCTAGTCCTCGAGCAACTAAACTGATACGAAACAAAACTAAACCGAAACAGAATCAAAGAAAAATTAAAACACACAAATGCTTCAACTTGCAAATAGGCCTCAAAGATTGTACTTAATTATAACCCAAGGAAAAACTTCAAAATAATGCACTTGATCAAGAATTTCATCTCAAAGATTAGTTTCGCTTCACTTCAATTCCTCAAGTGTGTGTGTGTAGAGCCATTCTCACCTAATCACTTGTAACCCGGATGAGTTTATGCATAAAAATGAATCATATTAATATTGAAGATGTGTGTATAAATGAACTCCATAGGCTTGCTTTTCAAGTCACTCTCCACTAATGTAGAGATGCACAACACCAAGGATCAAGTAGGACTTTATTAAGTTTGTAACGTTTGGCTTGGGTGAAGGTATGATAAAGGATAATAATTTAGCTCAAATCACCCACAAACACATAAATCATTCAAGAATATGTAGAGCTCAACCTTATAACACAACTTCATTTCAATTCACCAGGTTACTCCCCCAAACTTATTTAGAAAACTCAATCTTTTTTTTTTTTGCAGAAAACAAAAGAAAACTACACCCCCACACTTTGTTGTTTCATTCTTTTAAGAACGCCCAAGGGTTATAGAATCTTTTTTTTTTCTTTTGTTTTTTTTTTAACTGCAAATTCACTCCACAACACTAACAATACATTTTCCTCAATGTTTAAGTACGTTGAAGATAAGTACAGATTTTTTTCTCTTTTTTTTATTTACAAACATAATAAAACTCACTTGCATTGCTCATGGCACAATCCAACCTCCTCTAACTTCCCAAAACCAGAACATAGCTCAAAATGTAATTGCGAATGATTTACATGCTCGTAGGTAAGGGATAAACTGTTTGGAACAAATTCAACTAAGGTTAGGAAATCTTTTAGTGAGTTAACAAAGAAAAAGGTTTACAGAGGCTCAAAGGGGTAACTAGGGATCAATTTTAGTCAAGGATGGCTCTTAAGGCTCAAACGGTCCAAAGATGGCCTAAATCATTTC